>JAJOOS010011298.1:0-27344 GCA_029582725.1 Solanum chiquidenum | reverse complement strand
AGTTACTAAATGGGTCAAAAATGTCCTTTTCCGAATAATTATATTATTTTTTCTTTTTAAACACATTTTCTTCTTAATTAAATTATTATATAAGAACCATGTTCTTGTTTTCTTTCTTTTAAAACCACTTTAAAAAATAAAAATGTAGGAAATATTTTTTTTCTTGTTAATCTCATCTTATCAATTAAAATAGAATAACTTCATGAACCCTTTCGACAGATAATATATGTCATATATATAAGATCATAGTATATCCATCATTAATTTATATTTATATAACGATAAAATATAATTATAATAAAATAAGAAATATTTTCATTTTTATTTTTTTCTTGAATTGAAGTATGATAAACATTTTCTAATTTAAAAAATATTATTAGAAATAGAATATGTTGAAAAGAAAATAAATAATATATTTATTTGAAAAAATAGCAGTTTTTACCCAAAATAACAATAAGGGCATTTTTGGACCAAAATATTGATGGAAAGGGCATTTTTGGACCAAACTACAAACAGAGGGCATTTTTGTTCCTTTCGCATAATTTAAGGACATTTTTTTACCCTTTTTCCTTTTATTTATATGTAAGTACACAAGTCTTCGATTTTCCTATCCAAGGTTCATTTTTCGATTGACTCTAAACAATAGTCTAAAACAACATTGTAGGAAAATACACGATGTTAATATGGTATATCCAAACATACATTTATACTGTTGATATATATATATATAGAAGTTAAACTCAGAAAAATTACAGAAATTAAAGGCTCACCCTATTCCATAAGTGCCTCCAGTGACAAGAGCCACCAAACCATTAAGTGACCATCTGGATCCTCCAACCTTTGCCATATATATATTGTGTAATTTCTTCTGTCTAGCTAATTGATTATTCAAGAAAAAAAATTATATTGCAAATATATATATAGCAGTATTGTTTTCATAAAGAACAAACTTTATGTTGGTCCCCCTTTAATTATTTGAGCATTATTGTCAATACGATAAGCAATATGGGCTCTGTCTCATCAATTTCAGAGAAACATTATTGAGATAGCTATACGTATTGATTCTCTTTCTTTCTGTTATATACAAATACAATACCAAGAATGTAATGATCTTTTTTAATACTACTCCCTCCGTCCACTATTAATTGTCATATTTTCTATTTTTAGAGTCAAACTATAAAAACTTTGACTAACATTTTAGGATATATTTTTTCATCATATTGATATGTAAAAAATTGCAATGTATAGTACTTTTCGTATAGTTTTTGAATATCTAAATTTTTTGTTTAAAAAATTAAATTAATGTAATCTAATTTAACTTTGAAAATAAGTCAAATTGACTTTCGAAAAGCGCAACATGACAAATAAAAGTGGACGGAGGGAGTATTAATGTCATTTAATACCACCTAGACTTTCACCTCTCGTGGCGGTGAGGGTTCGATATGAACCTTGTACTTGTATATGATTTAAGCAAAAGAATACAATATAGCCTATAGGGGATGCAAAGGGGAGGGGGAGCAATAATTAAGCTGCAGTTTAAAGGTCCTAAAGATAAATAAAGGAGGCTACCATTTACATGAGATGGACAAAACCTTTAAAGTTCGATTACACAATTTTTAGAAGACTAAGAAGCAACTCGATTGCCGGACCATAATAGAGTGGTAAGGATGGTGTGTATGCTATTGTACCACTATTTTGTAAAAATAGATCGAGCTTGACTCAAGTAAATCATATTAAGATATCAATGTATCGATCAAGCTTCTACAAATACTATTTTATTTTGTTTTTGTTTTTTTAATTATAATGCTATGTATAGAAACTTATCTTGAACACATAAAAAATGTTGCTCAGAGCTGAGCTCAACTTGAACACATGAAGAATGTCATATGTTCTTATATAGAAATATTTTAACTTCAAATTTTTCATTAACATACAAATATACATCTTTGACTAGTTTTAAACCAAATAATTTAAAAAGTTCTTTTCTTCCTAAAATTTCATTTTCAGTCAAGCACCGCCACATACATTAAAAGCGGAGGGACTAATATGAGAGCTTGAGATCTAATAATAAAGTAGAAAATAAATATTAATTTTGAGATATGAAGTAATTAATAAAGTCTTTAAGACCACTCTACATAGTCTCAGACTCAAACTCACTTACAATTACAAGTCGAATAATTATGATATTAAATCGACAACATTGTTTTAATTTGCGCAAAATTTTACATACGTGAAAATTATGGTAATCTTTCATTTTGGGTTCTTGAGTTCGAACCCCATTCAATGGCTTCTGCAACCGCTCTCTCTCGTTCTGTAATTTTATTTTCTTCATGACTTTCTTCATTATCAGACGATGAAACGGGCAACGAAGGAGAAACCGGAGAAACTGGTGACCCGAATTCCTTACCCGATTCGGCCCAAAGGAAAGTGAGAGCAGTGACCACGTCACTGATCGATGGACGAACGGTTGGATCTTCTTGTAGACACATGGCAGCAATCGCAACCGCTTGATTAAAACTTCTTTTTGGAATATCATCTTTAAATAATGGATCTGCCAGTTCTGAATATCTACTTGTGTCTTTGAAAATTGGTTCCGCCTGGAAAAAGAAATAGTAACAAATTTAAGTTTTATACGTTGACGATATAAAAAATATATTTATGGAAGTATAAGATAATTATTAAAGTATATCGATAATATACGTGTATATAAGTTAAATTCGATTACAATAGTAATTCACTATTATGGATTATTATCATGTTTACTAATAATACCACATTTCTATATATAATAACAATAATTAGGTTTTTGATTTATTTTTTTTCGGGAACTCTCACCTTTCTGGAGTGTTTATCATTTGACCAACTCTCTCTTATTGATACTTAAAGTATGTATGTCCTTTTTTACTTATTTTTTTGCACATACATGTAGTAATATATTAGCTATGTAGAGTAAAAGGAGTTCAGTTGAATCCCCTTTTTAAGAAAAGATTATAATGTACAACTAGCGTAAACATGATTGTTTTTTGGTTATATATAAAATGTTGAATCCCTTTTGCATCAACCAAGATATAAAAGGGGATTCAGAAATTTGTGATAGACCACACATCCAAGTTTCTAATGCAACATTCTAATAATTTCATAAAATTCTGATTCCGCTACTGACTAACGCTTATCATGAAAATTAGAAAAATAGAGTAGGAGGGAAAATGTTTGACTTACCCAAGCAACTAAAATCTGTTCATGTCCATTTTTTGTAGGATCAACAGCTCTTTTTCCAGTAATTAGCTCCAATAAAACAACACCAAAGCTATAAACATCTGATTTAACAGAAAGTTGTCCTGTTCTTTGATATTCTGGAGCACAATAACCATAAGTTCCCATAACTCTGGAAGAAACATGGGAATTATCACCCATTGGTCCAAGTTTTGCTAATCCAAAATCTGATAATTTAGCATTGTATTCTTTATCCAATAAAATATTTGAGGATTTCAAGTCTCTATATATGACTGGTGGATTTGCTTTATGATGTAAATATTCTAGACCCTTTGCTGCATTTGATGCTATTTTCATCCTTGTAAACCAATCTAATGGACTTCTATCTGCTGAAACATCTAAAAAATAATAATTCAAACATTGGTTAGTTTAATATAAGATAATTTCATGCATAGATTACAAAATATAAAGAAGTAATGCAAACGGGATCCAACTTGTAGTGTCACAATCAAAAAGAATGTTCAATAGCTATTTTCATAAATATTTTAATTGGATCGGTGAGAAAATAAAAAATAGTAATGTTTACATACAGAAAATTAGGTAATTTCTCATTATTTTAGTGAGAATCTGTATCACACCACACATTTTCGTTATGAACTAGTTCGGCGGAAAATGATTGAAAAAAAATCATAGCATAAATTTCCAAATGAAAAAAATCTTTATTTCTAATAATGTATAAATACATAAAAAAATAATTTTGACATGTTGATGAAAATGCAATTACAGATAAAAAAAATATATACTATTTTTAGTCAGAGGTGGTGGGTATCTTGCTATATTGTATAGCTAAGGCAGTAGTTGTTCTGAATCTAATATTTACATTTTATATATGAGGTGAAAAAATAGTTTTTTTATATAATACTATGTTGAATTCTGATTTCTTCCTATGTTATTATTACTTTACAAGTGATCTGACTGTATAAATATTTTTTACGAGTGCATAAAACTTAAACTCATACGTACCAAAAAGATGATCCTCAAGGGCTCCCTGTTGCATATACTCATAAACTAGAAGTCTTTGTTCTCCATCAGCACAATAACCAATGAGGTTAACAAGATTATTGTGGTGAAGAAGGCTCAACATCAACACCTCTACAAGAAATTCTCTATTTCCTTGTAATCCATTACGGTCAAGCTGTTTCACTGCTATAACCTGAAAAACAAAAATCATAGTGTACAATTTCAAGGACAAATGGTCGACGAATTCAAGATTTTAAATTTATAATTTTGACTTTTAAGATAGGATAGTAAATTATTTATATATATTAGGGGTAGCAAAATTAATTCTGAAAGAATATGTTTCATTTATTAACTCAATCTGTCTTAAACCGCTCAAATTCATCTCATCTAAAAATTGGTCTGATTTAGGGTCAAGTATATGACATTTTCAAAAAATATATTTATATAACTTTTTTTTTGTTAGATATGTTATATATAACTATAATAAAGAAAAAACAAAGTTACATATGCTCTGGTAGGTAACTAAACAAATTATGAAAAGAAAAAACAATAAAACTAGAAATTGGTAAGATTGGACGATTGGATTATGACTCATTATTTAGCTTGATTCAAGAAATCTTAATAATAACTCAGTTGATCGGCTACCTGATTCATTTCCATTTTAGTAATAACGAAAAACAAAAACTATCTTAATTCAACCCATTTCGAACAATAACTTAATTATTTATTAATTCAGTTAATTTTGTCTCATTCAAGTTCAATCCAAACCGTCCTGTGATAGTAATAGTGCGAGCTAGTCTGTAGTCAGCCATGTTAATATAAATACTGAAAAATCGTCATTGTCATGGAGTTTTAAATTCTATAAGTAAAACTCCATGATAATAATAATATTACAAAATTTGGAACTTCAGGACGGTGACTATTTTTCTATTGTGTGTCAAAAAAAAATTAGAATTACCTGGCCAGTTCTATCAAGGTGACCTTTGTAAACTCTTCCAAATCCACCTTCACCTATTAAACATTCTTGGCGGAAATTCTTTGTAGCAGTTGCAAGTTCTCTAAAAGTGAAAGTTTGAGCTGCAATATTCTTGTTTTCTTCATCCTTCTTATAATTACCAACCGTTTGGCTTATTATATTCTCTGAAAATTGTAAATATTTTATTATTACATGAAAAAAAGAATGTGCATATTAAAGATTTATGTAAACATTGAAATGATTGATCATGCAATGCAAATTGCGATCCCATGAATTCAAGTGAACCCAACATTATTATTTATATATATATAGTTCTAATTAGATAATTGAACAATCAAATTTAAACATGAATTTCAATAAATATTAAATTTTGAATACATAAATTTCAAATTACAATAGGTTGGTACCAGCCAATAACATAGATGAAAGGAAAAAAAAAGTGATAAAGAACATATAGCTTGAAATTTGGATCGAAACAAAGTGGTTGGTTTCGATGAAAACACACATACATAGAATTTAAACTTTGAATTTTCAATAGACATTACTATTAAATTTTGAACCCATAATTTCGAAATTATTAATGACTTGTTGATAAGAACATAGACGAAAAAAAGCTAACATAAACGTATAATATAGATTGAACAATCAAATTTAAATCCTGAATCCGTACCTGGATGTGTTCGTTGCGGTGGTTGAGAATGTGGCTTATGCTGCGTCTTTGTCTTAGAAAAAGGCTGTGCTTGTTCTGGTGATAGATTTTCTCTATGAGGATGAACAGAAGTTGATGTTTCTTTTCTTTTCTTTTTATTATTATTATTAGATGTTTTATTCTCATTAAACGAAAAACATGAAAAACAATTCATGTCTTTTATTCTAAAAAATGAACAACAAAAAAAACAACCAAATTCTCCAATCTTGATCCTATTTTTTTGTTTTTCTATTACAAATAATAATATGTTGAAGACAAAAAGGTTGTTTGCTATAAAAGACTTAAGAAAATACGGGTCTTGTTTATGAAAATGCAGAGACCCAAGAATGCAATTAATGGAAAATGGTCTCTATAAATATATGTGTATAATTAGGAATAATCTGTCTGGCTAATTAATTAAAATTTGAATAAATTGTTTTTTTTTTTCTTCTAAATGAGCCATTTTTGTTTAGCTGGAGACAGAGAAAGGATAGGTGATGGAAGCATGTTCTTTTTTTTTCTTTATGAAATTATCCGTAGAAAATGGAGATTTTAATGGATTTGAGGATTTGGAGGAATGTTTGGTAGAGATGTGTGTGAGAGAACGAATTTTTTATAAGCAGTGTCGATGGTAATTACATTTGTTAATATATTAGAGTATTAGCTTAAACGCAAATAACTTAAAAAGATAAGAATTCTACTACTGTTAATGCTAACCAACTTAAGGGAAATTTAAAAAACAAAAAACAAAAAATAAATATATAGTCAAAATTACATGAACTGGTATTTTTGAAAGAGCGTTTTCTTTAGTACATATATGGAAAAGTGCTCGACACGTTTATAGCTCAACATAGTATATACAATTAGTGAAATATCAAAGATAAATAGCGTCAAACTATTTTTATCATTTATTATAACTTTAATTTTTTTAAAACGTAAATTTAAATGCTCCTAACTATTGGAGATGAGACACGAGGGTATGCTGCCAAAAAAAGAAGAAAAAGCTGTGACCCACAATAGATGCTTTCTTGATTGTCTTAAATTAAATAGTTGTTAATTTACAAGGGCAGTATCCGTGCACCTCGACTAATTCCACGGGATACCAGTCACAGTAATTAAGAATTCCATAGCAAAAACCACTCCACCAAGCAACCTTCAATACATGGCATCATCTGCAAACGAGAGCAATAAGAAGTAACAAATACTGCTGCATCAAATAAAAGAAGAAAAGAAACTGCAAATTGGATCATACCATTATTATCTTCATTCATGTTGTAGTCGTCTTCATCGTCATCGTAATCATAAAGATTCTGTATAATTGTTCAAGAGTTTCAATATACAAACAATTGACAAGCAATGCAAGAATAATTCAATCTAGAGGAACACAAAGCATTCTGATTTCAAGTTCCTTAATATGTCTGTCAAGTTAGGGAAGCACACGGTTTTCCCACATACCTGATTGTAATCTCCGTCATCGCTAAATTCTTCTTCTTCCTCTCCAACCTTCTCCTCTGGATCTTCATCCTCGTCTTCACCATCTTTTTTCTTTTCATCATCGCCCTATGCAATTGCAGTGAAAAGAAACATAACACTCAAAAGATAAACATTACAGTAGACAAGTCAACTTTTTTGCTAAAACACCTCAAAGGAAACATTTTTTATATAGACAAAGGTAAAACCTTAGACTTTTGATCAAGTTTTTCCAAGAGATCCAATTTTCGCATGTCTGTCACCAAAAAACAATTTCATGAGCTCGACAAATTACAACAAACAGAAGGCAAACGAGAGAAAAGCATCTGCATTTCTTTTTCTTGGCATCTAAACTGATCAAGTACATTGTGTCTACTGAAATTGACAAAGACGCACTTGTGCATATCACATAAGTTAAAACAAGGTTCCAAACCCAGCTTGGTGTCTTTAAAGAGCTCTACCACTGATCAATGGATTGATACACTCAACTTGAAGCAATTACGCCACATGCTTGCATGGGATGTTCAGGTATGTAGTTGCAAATGATCATTATTTGGGAGTCTCCAAGTACATGTGGTACAAAGCCAATGTCTGCCAGGCAATGTGCTCATGATGCTTTGCTAGAGGTTCTGATGCAGGTTTATTCAAAGAGCTTTGCTATAAATCAGTACTTCTATTACCAAAGTGTAAAAACTTCATTTTTTTTGAAAGGTAAATAACTTTATTGACAAACCAAACTGTAAAGATTTTATGCATGGTAGGTTCAGAGAACATGATTTGCAACTCGACAGCCGACAGTGAAGATCTATGAAATTTCCATATATGAAAGAGAAAGGAAGGCAATTATCCTAACCATTAGGATTGAGGCATAGTTGTTGTATGAAATAGAAAGGAAAATCAAATCATGGTACTTTTACCTAACTCTGGGGTCCAACGCATTACTTTTGTGTTATCTCCCATCTTCCTTCCACCTATAATATTTATAATCATAAAAGCATCTAAGTAAGCAAACATTATAGGTTCAAGAGATCTGAATAAGCAACATGTCAAAGAATTTAAGAATTAAGGATACAAAACCTTCAGCTAGTTCTGCAGGAACATAGTCAGAACCCATTCTTATGAAGTCCTTCAATGGTGGCTTTGGCTTGGCGCTCTCCGACAACCTTTCTATATCCATTCCTTTCGTTTCTAGAAACATAATATGTGATGTACAGAAGATCAGAAATCTAAAACTAGCGAAGGCTCATACAAAGTAACACGTAATTAATGAAGTAATCTGAAGTTCCGAATGTCAGACATAGAATAACAAGACATTAAATGTCAAATCATGCAGAGGGGTATTCCAGCTATAGAAGATCGGAAATCTGATAATATGCAGTGTGGACATAAACCAGAGCATCAAATAATCCATAATCATAGCAATTTAATTATCAGATAATGCAGAAGGAGAATGATTAATTTTCAAAGACTGCAGAAGGATTGACCATTCTAACAGAAAATGTTTTCCAAACTGTAGTCGAAATGAACCAACCACCTGAGCCTCATGTTTTTTCCTTTCAGAATTATGTAGCTTCCCTAATTTGCATTGCAAACCATCACAAATTCTCAGGAGGAAAAACTGTAAGAAAAGAATCTTCAAAAAGAAAAAACAAATCCTCTGAAAGAAGAGTCCATGATGACTCCTTGAAATGACAATCTGCTAGTATAGCAGCATGCATAAAATACGAGTATCAGATAAGGTAGAAATACAGGGCTAAGAGCTTAAGAGTTCGCTCTGCAGACGCCAGGCTAGTCATGGCCCGCCAGGTTTGGGTTGTGACAAAACGATAGTGACAATCATGTATAGATAGCTTAATAAGTGGCTTTATCCATTGCTAAACAAGTGGTATGACATTTCCTCAAAAATAGTAGTAAAAGTTTCAAGAATTTGAATTCTTACTCTTCAAAACATCACATTCATCTGCCAAATAGAAAGGAGAGGAGTTCCAAAACTTCTGTAAATTTGCCTGCCAAATTGCCAAAGATATCCTTTCCGTGACACCAGCTGCATTACCCAAGTTCTCAACTTCCTGCAAATGGTAGAAAGCTTTGTGTTATCTGCAACCCAGTCAACCACATTAAGCTCAAAACATTTTCAACCTTAAGTAGTAAGAGATCTATCTATATCAAGTTCAATAGTTGATCTCAGCCGACAGGTTTCTAATGATTGCGGGCATTAATCAGCTCGGATTATATCTACCAAAAAACTATGAGCCAGGTTAAATCAACTAAACTAACAGTGGACATGATCTCATCCCGTAACACAAGTGATAAGACACATTAATCAGGGGTTATATCAAATGTTTTCACTTGAATATAGAATATACTGTATAACACCAAAAAACAGAAAATCATCCTTTCGGAAGCCACTATTCCTATCCCTTCACAAAAAAATTAATCTCTTACATTAGCACACGTTTTTACAGCTTCAAAAGTTGGAAAAATTCACCCATTTCCCAAAATCAATATATTAATCAACTATGTGTCAATTTCAAATAAATTGTGTCCACTATATGATTCATACAGCTTTATTTATGAGGTATACAGATGGTTCATTATAGTTCAATTATTTTATCTAACAGTGGACCTATCACAACCCTCGTCCCACATACAAACTTGCGACGAAGCTCATTAAATAATGTTACCCATCCAGAAACATATATTGTATCATAATTCGTGTGAAGAATATAACATTAACGAACCAAAGGATTTCACTTACAGGGAAAAGTTCAAATGAGACTTGCTTAGCCAGCCGATGGCCACCGTATCCACCCCGCCCCCGACCCCGCCCTCTGGAGGCCATTAAATCAAACCCTGTATCATGGCCCATAAAAAAGATTAATACAGTATTACCCGAAGAAAAAAAAAAACAGTAGTCACACCATAAATCTTTTGTTGCTTAACCAGTAGGATAAATACTTGTTGGGGTGAACATGGTTCAGTTTGAGTCTTTAAAAGGGAAAAAACAAAACATATATAAACCAAACCAGACAATCATAAAGCAATTTTTTCAATCACATAATTATTAGTTGTTGACCAAGTATAAAATGAATTTCTCATCCATGCTATAGAGCATGTATACCAAAAGCCAAGCACATTTTGAAGGTGATGTAAAGTATTTAGAATAACTTATGTATCCACAGACTAGCATATTTGCAAAGCATGTGTTAGAATAGGAATAGAGACATGGGAACATTTTTGACAAAAGCAACAGAGAAACAAAAAAAAAAACAAAAGAGAGCTTGAGACATTTTCAACAAAATTTTAGGCATAAAAATGACACAGACTTGAGCAAATCATGCTATATATTACTCTCCCTGGTTTCCTTTTTTAGAGTCAAACGATAAGAATTTTGACAATCTTGATATGCAAATAAATTGCAATTTATACTACTTTTCATATAGTTTTTGAATATTGTTTAAAATTGACAATTAAAAGTGGACGGAGGGAGTACTAGACAGCGAAAACAGTAAACCAAAAGTAAATGCACATGAGGTCAATTAACAATAAGGAATTAGGACTGGAGAAGCTAAACATTCAGTGGGTTTCATTTTCTTTATTTAGCCTTGTATCATTCAATTACTTTATGTTGCTAATGGATACAAGTAATAGTCAAACACTTGAAAACCCAAGGAGGAGATAAACTATATATCCAAAGCTAGATGAGGAATAACAAAGCTTATAAACTAATAGCATATGTTAGCATGTTTTTTCCAGAACAAGCAGTAATGTATTAGAGTATTTGATATCAATTCCACCTGGGTATGCACAAAAACACAGCACTTGTTCCCAACAGCGACAATATAATATATTATGATACGGAAATATAAATTTATGTTCATTAAGAGCAGCGCGACATAGAGCTGATGACCTTATATTTAAATTTTCACATACGCAAATCTAAGAGCTGAAGTTTAGGGGTTCGATCTTTTTTATGACTTCCTACCCAGTAGAAACGAAAATTTCATCAAATATCATAGAAATTAAATCCGTAATATCGAATCGAACAGAGAGGGAAAAAGACAACTCACAAATTATAAATTCCAACAAAAATCTTCAGTAAGCTCCACCAAAAAGAGTGACTAATCTCAAATTGGAAGAAGAAAATCAGAAATTTAGGAAGAAGAAATCGTTATTAAAGCTGAAGAAATAGCTACAGCAAGCTGCTAATGTGGTAAATTGGGAAGAAGCGCAATCCTAAAATTGAATGACGAATATACCCTTGAAGAAGCGCACAAGTTTATAAAACTTGGTGCTAGTCCTTAAATAGGGTTCTAGAATAGGCTATATATGTAAACTTATCCATTCCCTATTTTACCCGCTTTGGTTACTTCTTCTTCCAAAACCCTAAACCCTAAAATCAATTGTGCATTTCTTTCTCTGAAACCCTAAAGCTCTTTCCCAGCAAACAAAAATGGTGAAGAAAAGCAAGAGTAAGCAATTACTACTCTATTCTATTAATGTTAGATTTAGATTTTATTTTTTGTGTTAATTTTTTTGGGTGTTGCAGAGAGTAAGAGCAAGAGGGTATCATTGAAGCAGAAGCACAAGATTATAAGGAAGGTAAAAGAGCATCACAAGAAAAAGGCAAAGGAGGCCAAGAAGTTGGGTATTAACAAAAAGACTAAGGTGGAGAAGGACCCAGGAATCCCCAATGATTGGCCCTTCAAGGAACAAGAGCTTAAGGCCCTCGAGGCTCGTCGTGCTCGTGCTCTTGAGGAATTGGAGCAGAAGAAAGCTGCCCGAAAAGAGAGGGTAATTGTTTTTATTGGATTCCAAATTGAGCAGAATACATATTGTTAAACAAAACTAGTTTAAGCATAATCGGGTGTTATTGTTGTAACACGTTTTGATGCTTTGTTTAACCAGATATATTGTTTATAGGCACTGTAATGGGGTCTACATTAACTTGGCTATCATAAAAAAATGATCTTTTGCTAGGTTTGATTGTTTCGTGTGATGCTTGTTGATTCGTCTGGCTTCAATTGAAATGTGGGATTGTGGTTATGGAAATCATAGCATGATTGTATAATTCATTATTAATTATTTATATGGCAAGAATAAATTGATTTAAGGATGTTTTAATCCATTGGAACACAATCCTAGAAGTGGTGGGTTTAAGACCCAACCCAACTTAACAGTGTAGAAAAATGGTTTCTTTCAGTGGATAGGTTCTCTTGCATGTTACAGTTCTGTTGTTCCGCAGTTTTTTTCCTTGTGGTATTGGGCTGTTGTTTAACTACCATAACATTGGTTTTCAGGCTAAGAAAAGAAAGCTAGGGCTGGTTGAGGATGATGACGTGAATGAACTTGCAGACATGGCTTCGGGAGAACAGAATTTTATGGAGGGCAAGGGAAACAATGATTCAACTAATTTTGTTAAAATCCGTGGTATGTCATATTATGTTCTTTGTTTTTGTCATGGGTGGTTGTGGGAGGAAGTGGTAGTGGTTTTGCTTCTTATCTCTTTTTCTCTCCTTGATCTTTAACACTTGCTTATCCATGCAGAGAACTCGGAAAGAGCTTTCTACAAGGAGTTAGTCAAAGTTATTGACGCTTCTGATGTCATTTTAGAAGTGCTTGATGCTCGAGATCCTCTTGGTACACGCTGTCTTGACATGGAAAAGATGGTGATGAGATCAGGACCTGGAAAGCATCTTGTGTTGCTTCTCAATAAAATTGGTATCCCCTTCCTCATTCTATTTATTAATATTATCATGTATATCATTTTCTAATATCCACACGTATGTGCTGTTTCAAATAAAAAATTATCAGGTGGAGTTCTTATTTGAGATGTGGACTTGTTTTTCCGTGATAAAGTATATGTGTGGATAAATCTGTATTGTGATTTTATTTTTATAAACAGTATCTTTTTTGCACCCTCCTTTATCTTGATAAAAAAAATATATCTATATAATATGTATCTCTGCTTCTTTTTGATATAGGTCCACTAAGACATCCAAACTGCTAATTTATACACTATCTTATATGAAAATTTGACGTGTTACTCTTTAGGTGTTCATAGGAATACCATTATTTACTTTTTGTCTTTGTATTTAGATCTTGTTCCTCGGGAAGCCGCTGAAAAGTGGCTAAAGTATCTGCGAGAGGAATTACCAGCAGTTGCTTTCAAGTGTAGCACCCAAGAACAGAAGTCAAACTTGGGCTGGAAGTCCTCTTCAAAGGCTGGAAAGACTACAAATCTTTTGCAGACAAGTGATTGTCTTGGAGCTGAGAATCTGATAAAATTGCTTAAGAATTATTCCCGAAGTCATGAGGTACTTCTATGATCAATTTCTTTATTGGTTCTCGCCTATTTATCTTGCTTCTCAGTTCTGGAATAAGCATTGGAACTTCAACTGCTATGTTTTGTGCACGAGGTGTCATATCATGCTTCATATTTGGTTGCATGCGCAAACTCATTGATTCTAATCTGGGTTTCAGTGTCATTCAAGTTCATTGTTCAATTCCACTCTAGAGGATTCATGATATTAAAGACTTATTTTACTTCGATTGTCAACCTAACACAACCCCCATTTATAGGTGGAAATAAGACCAGCTATGCGCAACTTAGATTGGTGGTATTCATATTGTTGGTGTTGTACACTAGCATTAAGTGTGGGCTTGCAACAACTTGTATGTCGATGAAGGAATAAGTATGAGATGTAGATAACCCTATTTTTTCTTAAAAGACAGTTGTAGCAGCATTCGAATGCATTAGGCCCCGAATAGGGAAAATTGGATACAGAGGTTTATATAGTTGACCCAACCTATTTGGAATTGAAGCATAGTTGATTGATTGATTTTCATATGCTCCGGGATTCCAGTAGATAAAGATGGGTAGACTTTTAAATCCAAAAGAAACGCTTCAACTCTTCTACCGTCTCTCCATTCTCCCCTTCACAGTAATTTGCTTCTAGGTTGCTATCTCACGTGCAGTTTCCATAGCTTTTCAACATCGAAGATCCCCATGGTGTAAACCACCTGTAGATTCACCTAGTTAGGTACCACCATCTGACAGCTGTATTAACTCTTCCCAATGATACTTAAGAGTTATTTTTTTTCCATTATAGGGATGCCATTCTTTTTCTCCATAAATTTCTTGGCCTTTTGGGTGTCTGGGGAAAAAGGATGGGTGAAAGTAACATAAGTAAATTTAGTGTACTCCAGAGGCCTTTGGTGTATGGGCAATGAATTAACCTACCTGTTTTTTGTCAATGTTGATGTCATTTTATTGCATTTCTTGCTTTAGTTATGCTGGTTCCATGCTAATCCTAAGTTACTTGTTGCAGATCAAAAAATCGATCACTGTCGGTGTCATTGGTCTGCCAAATGTTGGTAAAAGTAGTCTTATTAATAGCTTGAAGAGATCTCATGTAGTCAATGTTGGTGCTACACCTGGGTTAACAAGATCCATGCAAGAAGTCCAGTTAGATAAAAATGTAAAGTTGTTGGATTGCCCTGGGATTGTGATGCTTAGGTCATCAACAGAGAATGATGCAGCTATTGCTCTTCGAAATTGCAAGAGGATAGAGAAGTTAGATGACCCAGTTGGTCCTGGCAAGTAGATTTGGTTTAGCTTTAGCATCTTTTGCATTACTCTTGTGTGCTATTTAAATGGTAGATTGATGTGGCTGACTGTGCTTGTACGATGGGTTGTGCAGTAAAGGAGATACTCAAACTATGTCCGTCCAGCATGTTAGTAACTATCTACAAGGTTCCTAGCTTTGACTCAGTCGATGACTTCCTTCAGAAAGTTGCTACTGTTAGGGGTAGGCTAAAAAAGGGTGGTATTGTTGACACTGATGCTGCTGCAAGGATTGTTCTGCATGACTGGAACGAGGGTATGTGTGGTATCTGTTAAGTTTCTTCGAGGATCAAGTTGAATTTGAAAAAGACGAGTTTTTCTATGTTCATGCTAGTAATGATATCTGTTTGACATATCTCAGGGAAAATACCATACTACACCATGCCCCCGTCTAGGAACGAGGGAGAGCATTCAGAGGTAAAGATAGTTTCAGAACTTGGAAAAGAATTCAATGTTGACGAAGTTTATGGAAGTGAATCCTCAATTATTGGAAGCCTCAAATCAGTCGATGATTTTCTCCCAGTTGAAGTTCCGTCAAATCGCCCCGTTAACTTTGACGAGACCATGCTAGAGGTAAGTGATTCGCTTTTAGACTTTCTTATTTTTCTGATCAGTCCCTTCCGACATTTTCCTTGAAGTTCTGTAACTGCTCTTCACTTGCTCTGAGAATTGAAATGTTTCTAACAGTGCATTATGTACAAATAGTACTGAATCATTGCTGATTCCTGACCATACACATTCACAAATGAAATACATTAGTAGTTGCGAATTTAGAGTTGAAGAAACACAAGTAGAGTTTATGGATGATTATTTTGCAGGTTTCTTTTTTAAAGAACTTAGCTCTCTCTGATCAGAACTTATTTCTGTTTGGAAAAGTTTTTCAGCATAAGAGCACCTATAAGAAAAAGAAAACAGAACATGTACTCTTGAATTTGCAATGTTATCCTTTACATCTCCCATGTCTGAACAGTAGTGGCATCTATCGACAAAGTGTTATTTTTTTTTATCTGCAGGACAATTTGGAGCAACCAGTGACTCAGAGTGATAGTGCAATGGACAACCTTGTTAATAATGACGGAGATGTGGCAATAGATGCTGGAGAAGATGATGCAGGCCGGACAAGTGGCAAGAGTGCTAGCAGCAGACAAAATGAGAAGTTATATACCGAGGAAGGCATGCTAAATACCAAACTTAGAAAAGCTGAGAAGAAAAGGAGGAAGAAAGACAAAGCCTCTACTACCAGTGATATGATGGATGGTGATTATGACTTCAAGGTAGATTATTTCAAGAAGGAATCCGCCATGGATGATGCTGAGGATGATATGACACCTAATGAAAGCAAGAAGAACAGATTTGAGCTACCATCTGGGAATGAGTTGGATAATGAATGAAGAGAGACATCACAATGAATATCTTTTTTGATGGCGGATAGAGTCACTTGGTACTCATACTAGAGAAACATGCATGCTCCCCTGGTGCGGAAGCTGGCTCAAGCTCCACATGTACTTGTATTAGTGAAGCATGCATTCGTAGCGCAGAAGCTGGCTCTAGCTCCATCATGTTATCAAGAGAAAGAATTGTCTTTTTTTTTATTCCATCTCATAGTTGAAAACTTGGAGTATTCATTTCCTTGTTATTAATATTATTATTAATATTATTTCTTATTTCCACACAGTTTTGTACCATCCAACATTGGATCTCACGTTGAAAAAGATGTTCTGGACCAGTTGTTGCTGGTAGGTACTGACCTGTTAGCTAGGCCATCGTTATCACATATCAAACATTCATATTTAGTAGATCTAAAATGGCTTTAAAATGAAGGCACTTTTTTTGGTTCTAGTAGTTAGTTGGGATCCATTAAGTTGCTACTTCAATTCACACTTTCTCCCCTATAAGTCGACATCAATCTCACGTCTTGTCATCAAATAACAAAGTAGATTTCACCACAAAAAAATCTCATCAACCCTTCTAGGTTAGGCCGATAAGAGCAAGTTCAATATTCAATCTCAATTCAAATATCGATCTAAAATTTACTTCATTTTTTATTTTACCATATATAGAAATTCAACTAGATAGTAATAGTAACATAATTTGAACTTGTGGTAGAGCTTTAAGTTGACATAGGTTTTAACTATATACTTGGAATGACATTTCCAGCACACTCATAAGAATAATATAGTTAAAAATTTCAAAGTCAACTAATTCTAATTATTTAATTAAAAAAAAAACTAATTCTATTTGTGCCCATCCACTCTGAAATTAATATGTAATATACCAAAAAGGATTTGATATTAATGTACTAAATACTTCTACGTTAAAGAGGAAATAGTCTCTCGTGTCTACTTATAATTTAAATCTTATGTTATTTATATAGAATCTCGATATTATTTTTTACTGATTTCATATGAAAATAATCATTAATTAGAGTACATGTTAATATTATGTAAAAAGTTTTTTTTATAACAGACTATAAAATCAAATTTCTCCTACTTTTTGGAAACTTGAGTACATGTTAATATTATGTAAAAAAAAATTAAAATTTAATATTTTCCGTTCTCTCATAATAATAATAATAAAAAAAGATAATGACAAAGCCAACAATAATTTGTTGTTAAGAAAATTTAGGAATGGGAATAAAGAATGAAATAAATGAAAGATAGTTTCAAGTCAGTTGAACGAACTTAATTCAATTTTTTTTCATTTACTTCATTGTTTATTTAAATCAAAGTCAAAATCAATTGGCTTTTAACAACTATAACTATTAATGTCTATATATAAATATGTACACAACTTATGAATATAGAAATTTCAGTTTCAAAATAACCAGTGAAGGGTCCCATACGTTATTTCCGATGGTACAAAATGGTAGTAGCTTAACAACTAAGCCCACAAAGTTAAAAGATTAAAAATTTATCCGCGTTAAATATTTATATTAAGAAAATAAAGAAAACATAGGGATACAAAAGATTTAATTGTACTTTTTTTTGTTGAATATTATTTGTCTGAAAAATCGAATACACATTTAAATTAGAATGATCTATTATATTTTATAATATCAAGTTAAATTATATTCCATTAATTAGAAATTTTCTCTATAGTGTATTCGGTGGGGTCTTCCCAAGAAAACAAAATTCATCGTTTCTCTGTGTTTGTACACTTTCACGCATAAATATACGCACATACTCTTTTTCGGTGTTTCATTTTTTTCATTTTGTTCTCTGCAATTCGAAATAGCTAGGGTTTTTGTCTCTTCTCGAGTGTGAGAAGAGAGAGCAAAAATGGGGCAACAATCGTTGATCTACAGCTTCGTTGCGCGAGGAACGGTGATTCTCGCTGAGTATACTGAGTTCACTGGAAATTTCACCAGTATTGCATCGCAGTGCCTTCAGAAACTCCCTGCTTCCAACAACAAGTTCACCTATAACTGTGATGGACATACTTTTAACTACCTCGTCGATGACGGCTTCAGTGAGTTTTTTTTTTTTTTTTCCTTTTCTCGCTTTTCCTCTGTGTGTTTGTTCTGATCTGTAAGTCGACTGGTTTTTTTTCTGATCTGTTATCTATGATTATCTGCTTCTTTGATCTGACAGTTCAAATTTATCGATCAGTTCCATTTTCATCTGAATCGCTACTGCTATGATGTTGACTGTGTTAGATCTTAGTCATACTGATAAGTGGTCAATTCCTAGGCGTTGAGTTTGAATTGAAGCAAATTTTTGGTTTAGATCTCTTTTATTTTGTGAACTATTTGCAAAAATAAGGATATACGAGGATTTTTTTTATTCAGAGAACTAGAGGATAATGACTTGTATGGAAGATCCTCCAATCATCGTCTGTGCCTTTGTTTGCTTGATTCGCTTTTTGTGTAATTCGGTCTGTTTGGTGCTGTTTCTTCGTTTGCTTAGCACCGCGGATGACAATGCATCTTTGATTCATTCTGTTGGAAATACCAGGACTTTTAACATTATTTTACTTGTCTCAACATAGATGCTTAGAACCTTTTAATTTTTGAGATGACACCCAGGCTTGATTGCTTGTCTAATTTGTGGTCTTCCTGTGAGATCCATGAAATTAAATGCGAAATGCGAATTTTGCGCAGCCGTCTTAAGTTTAGCATGTCGGATCACTCACTTTTATGGAGGCTAATTAGTATGTATTTCTACATAGTATACGCAGTCGTCGGGGGATTTTCTCATTTTAGAATTGGAATGTATATGAAAAATTAAGTCCATTTTGACAGATTATTGTTTCACTTGTTGTATCTGGGAAATTATTGAGCTATCTGAGTATCATGTTGGATATGCTTATTATTGAAAGATGATATAAGGAAACAATTTTGAAACAACTTTGTAAAGTATTTATTTTCTTAGGATACTAGTGTGCACTGTACTTAAAATTACGATTGCTATCTGGCAATCTGATATATTTGTGCCATTGTCATGTTGTTTGTGTTTTGGCATTTTTAAAGCTAATGGGCTTTATTTTGTTCAACCAGCATACTGTGTTGTAGCTGTGGAGTCTGTTGGCAGACAGGTCCCAATTGCATTTCTGGAGAGAGTTAAGGATGATTTTACCAAGAAATATGGTGGAGGCAAAGCTGCTACAGCTGTTGCTAACAGCTTGAACAAGGAGTTTGGGTATTTTGGCTTTTCCCTTTTCATTCTCTACTACTGTTGTTTTTTAGTATGAATGCTGATATCTCAAGTCCATGATATAACTACAGGCCCAAAATAAAGGAGCAGATGCAGTACTGTGTTGATCATCCAGAGGAAATCAACAAGCTTGCAAAGGTGAAGGCTCAGGTTTCAGAAGTTAAAGGTGTGATGATGGAAAACATTGAGAAGGTAAGCATATTCCTTCTGTACTATAGTATTATTTTAAAAGACTTGGTATCCTGATGTGGGACTAGAAAACATTGAGAGTTCAAAAAACTGTATTGCAGTTTGTTAATGAGAATTGTGGCCTTGCAGGTCCTGGATCGTGGGGAGAAAATTGAACTTTTGGTGGATAAAACTGAGAACCTTCGTTCACAGGTTTGAATGCTGTGAAATTCTCTCGTTTGGTGGATAAGACTATTCAATTCCCTGCTTCTAAGAATTCCTACCTTGAAATGTTGACGACAAAGCTCTTATTGCCAGTGATATGAATAAGAGCTGCTAGCATACTTTTTTGAAAAAGAATTGATAGAACTTATCTGATTGCCTGCTACTTTGCTAGTTTTAGCAAATTGGAAGTGGTCTACAAATATCCTGTTACTTGCTGAATTTGATGTGGTAATGATGCATCAGGTGATAACTTTTGATATACACTGTTGATTTTCGTTTGTTGTTCTACATTTGTATGTTTTGCTAATTATCAGTTGGTCCACACCACTGTGAAGTCCGTATGTCAAAACTCATGCTATGATCTTCTCCTTAAATTTTAGTAGCTAACTGTTGGTATATGAGTTAAATTGCTCCTGCAGTTGGAATATTGGAACCTGTGAATTACTGCATTATCACACCTTAAGTTGTATCTTTTCCCCTTTTTGTCATCTGCTTTGTGTTATTGTTTACTCGTTTGCTTGCATTTAAACTAGAATTATTGGGGTTTCTAAAAGTATATTATTATATTGCAGGCACAAGATTTCAAGACACAAGGAACAAAAGTGAGGAGGAAGATGTGGTTGCAGAACATGAAGATAAAGCTTATAGTCCTGGGCATCATTTTGGCCTTGATTCTGGTCATAGTTCTTTCGATATGTCATGGCTTCAATTGTCATTAATTGATGGTCATTTATTATAACGGTGGTTATTGAACTATAATTCTTAATACTTCTAGCAGTAAAATGCCTGATCCTTGTAATTCAATTTTTATTTTTTATTTTTTGAATGATACGTTTTGCTCTTGCTGTGGAGGTATGATGAAGTTATATAGCTTGTCATGCTGAGAAGTGACTTAATGCTGAAAGCTTCTCCTTGGGAGCTCACGTAAAGTATACTTTTGAAAGATCCAAATTTGAACAACCCGGTGAAAATAGTCCATATAGCTCTACTTTCTGTCTTTTGTTTATGCCTTGGAATAATTTACTAGACAGTATCAACCAACTAAGTAGTATTTCTCTGTTGTGCAACAACTGGGTTGAGCATAGGTCTCTTCCGTTTGTGAGGGAAGTTGAGTTTTTCACGCATGTGGTTCCTCTCTTTCTTTGTATTGTATCATATCTTCTGACTGCTATTTCTTAGCAAACGCCGACAGAAACAATAAGGTATATTTGCATCTACGCCAAAGAATTTAAGGCAAGTAAAACTGAAGGCTTTCCAATGCAATAGACGCGAGCAGAAATTCAATTTCTCCGGTTCTGTTTCTGTTCTTATTTGAGACATTCTTCAGTCAACAAATAATGAATCTGGGATGCTATAGAGGATTATATTTTTAAGATTTTAAGGAAATTGTCATCTGGGCTAAATATTCATAAGAGAGTACCAAAACATGAAATAAAAATAAAGAAATGATTAGACATATTAAGATAAACAAAAGAATACGTTCTAATTGCATAAATACTACTTGAACTTGGTTTTCACTAGAGATATATATGCCTAGCCCACATATAATGATGCTGGAAAACAAGACAACCCGTCGATGCAACAAGCCATAATAATTTCATGCTTTTTTTAGACAGACATTGGACAAAAGAAAATCATTATGCCAAGGCAGCGTTTAAGGTATAGCAAACTAGAGATCCTATCAAACAACTAAGCCTGGTTGTTATTTCCACCCCTTGGACGGTTGCCCATCCGTCCACTTCCACGACCATAACCATAACCTCTGCCACCTCCACCCCTGCCTCTTCCATATCCAGAGTCTGACACAATAACATAAAAATATTAAGAACCAAAAATGCATTTATAACATGATATAAGCTAGTAAGGTGGAGAAGAAAACAAATGAGGTATCCATGCTTACCACGATATCCCCAGCTACCACGGCCTCCACCTCGCCCCCAGTTTGAGTACCCACCATTTTCTATCAAAATGAAATAATATAAATCAATGCCAGTAAGTGTTAGAGCCTCCAGACCAAAAAAAATAATACTTGAGGTAAGGAAGAATACCTTGATAGTTATCATATCCATCTTGGTAATTTGTATATCCACCTCTGTTCCAACCACGTCCCCTACCTCTACCACGCCCTCGGCCTCGACCACGCCCTCGGCCATATGAATCTAAATCAAGTTATGGTAACTTTTTGAGGATGTAGCAAAATTTCACATGAATCATTGTTATATAATTATTCTGTTAGTTAGCAGGTCATTACCTTCATTACCAGCATTGTAAACTGCTTGTGCTTGTCGAGGTGGTGGTTGCTGCTGTCGAGGTTGGTAACTATAACGTGGGGCATAGTTGTTGTTATTGTTGTTGTAGTAATTAGTCTGCTGAATCTCAGAAGGTGCTTGATACCTATGAACATGAACTTACATAAGATGTTTTGTAAATCAAGCAAACCATAGAGAAGAGAAATTTCTGCCAGAAGACTCGAAAAGATAAAAGGAATGATCACAATAAACCACGACTCAATAAAGTAAGATAAATTTGCACTCGAGTAAGCATGTTAAGGTCTGAAAGAACATCCTAATAAAAATGAATACAGCAAAGGGTTACCCTGGAGAGTCCTTGTTCAGTTCCGTTGTTGACAAGGTGATTGAAATCATTGAGACATGCCGAGTCTGCTCCACACTTTTACAAAGAAAACCAACATTAACAAGAATCAGAACCACAACTATGCAATTTGCACCCAATTGTAGAATAAAAGGTAAACCTTAAGACTTATCCCACATGATAGGCAGTTAGGAACAAACAAATTTGATAAAGCTAGCAAGACTTCAAACTTACGGCAAAAGGCCTTCTTCAATAGGTTCCCATACATCTGTGATGCTCACTGAGCTGATAGCAGCATCTTGATGCAGACGCGGAATTCTTCTCTGAACAATGAATTACATCTGAATATGGTAAATATAGAAAATGTACTGGAAAAAAAGAAGAAGAAGCAGGCAAGCTACCTTAATGATCTCTGCAACAGCTACAGTCTTGCTTATTGCCTGACCCATTGCTTTCAAAATGATCTCTTTCCCACTCCTCTCCTGAATAGCCAATAGTCATAAAACTTTCTATTAGCCACTTCTGAAAAGTTTCTGGTTACAGTTTACATCAGACCTCCCACCAAAAAAATGAGAAAGATATAATCTGCAATGCAGCTTCAACCCTCAACCTTAGGGATGGAATGAATTATCAAGAGATCATAATGCTACAAGCCTACAAGTATTCTTGCTTGAAGTAAGGCAACAACAAAGCAATTGAATATAGGAAACACACAAGAAAGATTCTCCGAGCCAAGAAGAGACCAGAAGTACTCTAGTTGGCATCTTCAAAGAATATCACTAAACAATTACATAAACTCTCTCATTTTCACCTTTCATCTGCTGAACCATAGGGAATCAACTGCCAGCTATTATAAGTTGAAAAGAAAAATTATTTAACTCAGCTACTACTGAGTTCTCCGTTATGGTACTCCATTTCAAAAAATTGAACCATCAAAACAGCCTCAGGCTAGGATCTTACTTATTCTTGTCAGACCACATATACAACACCAAATTATTCTCTGTGTAGAAGTTTTGGATAAATAATTGCAGGGAAATCTAATTGTCTTGCTGTCCTATCAAGATGTAACTTCAACAATGTGATGAAGAACCATTATAACCACCAGTTTCCTGTGCCCGAGCAAATTTTTGAAATCCTCCTTGCACTAAGTATTAATGCAGCAATAAAAATAAAGTTTCAATCACAGAGACAATATGCAGGTATGATCACTAATTCTTCTAGGCACAGGTCATGAATACTCTCAAGTGATTGTTGTCATGTTAAAGTAATAAACATAAGCCTGCATATTGACAGCAAAAGATATATGCACATTGACTCTGTTTTAATGGAACTACTTGGTACATATACTACTTTAACATGCACGACCACGAGAACTCCAAAAGTTATGAATAGTTAGTACTTAGTAGCAACATCCTACAAACACAGAGCAGTGATCGCACTCAAATAGACCACACTATTTCACAGCTTAAGAATAAAAATCTCAATCTATATATTACATTGTCAACAAAGGCACACGATGCATGCAATCATCCAAACCAAAAATAACAACTCTAGGGCCAAAAAGCCGAACATTTTAACAGTCTGTAAATGATTCCACAATTATCCCAAACCATTGCCAAAAAAAAAACATCAATCCAATCAATCAAACAACACCAATTCATCGGGGCAGAAAAAAAACAGCTGAAAAAAGTAAACAGTTTCACTTTCTGGAATGACCCTGTGAACAACCAATGGAAACCTACATATACATGCATAACAATTATACCAAAAACACAGTCAAAACTACTGCCACAATAAAGAAGAAGCAGTCCAGTGCACTAAAGCTTCAACCCGAGACCTTTTGGTCACATGACAACAACACGACGAAAAAAAAGTGAGTGTTATACCTGAAGCAGACTAGTAGCATAGCTGATGTAGTTTCTTACAAGTCCCTGTGAAGTAATTCTGATCTCATTCTCGTTAATGGGTAATTCAGGCTTCGGTTTCTCTACTTTTTGGTACCTATCCATTTTTTTCTGATAAACAAAAACCCTAAAACCCTCCTCTTCTTCTTCTTCTTCTACAGAGAAACAACTGTAAACCCTTAACAGAAACAGCGGCAGCAGCTAATTGTTTGTTTTGTTATCAGGTGAACTTTTGGGCTTATTTTGAGGCCCGAAATTTAACGGGCCACGAGGTTCCATAAAGGAATAGTTTATACAAATAACCCCTTTTAGGTCATTAGTTAGATTTTGTTCTTAAATTTAAACTTTGGGTAAATATAATCGACCAATCAAGATTGTGGTGGAGTGGTAAATAATCTTTCATTCATAAACAAACGGGCTTTACTCATATGGCACTTTCTGCCGCAAATTCGAATTTAGTCAGGCTACAATATGGATATCAAAAACCGAATAAAAATCTAAAAAAATATATATAGATCTTGAAAATTTTTCTTCTAGATAATTTTAGACTCTAATCTTATGTTTTTTAACTAATATATTTATGAATCTTACCGTCTAATATTTGAATAACTTATATTTTAAGCTATTATTTAATTTTTTTAAACTATAATTTTCAGTTTACTTAAAAATAATTAAATTTTCAGTCACACATCGTTGGAGCTTAGGCAAAAAAGATTTAACTTCAATCATATAATTTTTTTTGTTTTGCCTTATATAGCTTAAATGGTGATCTCAAAATCGAGTATATATTCACTTTCCCTATTTGCTTTTCACCTTTATTAGATCCAAAAAAGAAAAAGAAATGGATTGGATAACTTAAAAATAATTAATACTACCTGAAGTCTTAACTGAAAATTACATCAACGAGAGCACAACATGAAAAAAGTTATCATGTATAATTGCATATATATATAATTTTGGAAACAGGAAAAAGTACCAAGTACATATTTCTAAACGTACATATACTATTATGAAATGAAAAAAACCATCCTAAAAATCAGGATTCGTGTAGCGTAGGGCTTGTTATAGAGAAATCACTCCCGATTCACCATAAATTTCTCTATTCCAAAAGCTCAAACTCGAGAAAGAATCTCATCTATTCTCACCATACATCTTGCTTGCTGGTGAAATTTCAAGAGTTGTAAGTCCGACAAATCTGAATCCACACCATAGACCCACTAACTAATGCTCTTTAGCATGAGTTTCCTCGTATTCAAAGCTCAAGTCTGAAACTTCTGATTAAAGGTAATGAAGAAATCTCATTCATCCCACCATATTGATTGCCGTTGGTGAAACTTCAAATTCTTGAACCAACAAGAATGTTGTCAAGTGAAACATTTGAACAAAAGCTAATCACTCTATGAAACTTACTAGCATTTGGTGGCAAATTAGGCAACTTCCTCCAACTACGCATCCCAAAATCATTACTAAATTCACAAACACAAGCAGGATAATTCTTATGATGTTCTTCATTGTAAACATAAACAAGATTCCCCAATCCAACACATTTCAAACTAGCAAATTTGTCATCTTCATCACTATCAAACAAACAATACATCAATGCTTGAGGCATTATAGCAAGTTCACTAAACTCCATTGTTTTCTCATCAACCTTCCATAGAACAAAATTTGGTCCATTTGGTGAATTGCATAATCCACCTAAAACTAAACAATCTTGACAAGTTACCAAGAATGAAAACAAAATCCCAGGTGGTCTAAGTGTTTGTACCTCACTCCACAAATGTTCATCCAAATTGAAACATGTAATAAAACAAGAATATATCCCAAAAACATAGTAGAATTTATCTCTTAACAAAGCTGAACATAACCACTGTGATGAATTCCCTGACCTAAAATCTGCTGGTAAAGGTGGGCACAGTTCCCAATAATCAAGATTTGGGTTATAAATCTCAACAGCCAATCTATCCTCAACATCAACTAATCCACCAACAAATCTTACCCCACCAACAACAATGAATCTTGTATTTAACCCTTCATTGTAAACACCCACAAGAGGATTACACCTGGAGAACCTCAAAGGGCTTGTTTGGACCCAAATTCCATTAAAAATAGGCTTAAAACTGAAATTTTCAGAAGTTGTAGCAAAGAAAAAACCATTTGAACCAATAAAGAAATCTTGGGACAAAAGGGTTGAATTGGGAAGGGAAATCCATTCATTGGCATCTGGGTCATAAGCAAATGGTTGATTATTGTTGTAAAAAATACTGTTTTGGCCACAGAGAAAAAGCCATGGCTGCTTTTTTGTAGCAGAGATTTTGGTAGTGAAAGAAGAAGTTGTTATTATGGAATTCCAGATCTTGCATACAGAGGAAGCAACAATTATAGAACGAATTGGGAGGTAAGAGAGGATTTTTTCAGTAAGATCTGAAGAAAGAAAATCCCAATTCTTGATTTTTTGGTCATTTTGAGAATTGAGTTTTTGAATACAAATGGATTCTTCCATCTTTTTTTGATTGAGGGGTTTTGAAAAAGATTGTTTTTTTTATTGAGTTGATAAAGTGTGTGGGATATTAGTTTAGATTATATAGAAAGAAATGGAGAATGTGTGAGGAGTTGATTTACATAACAGAAAAACAAGCATATAAAGAGTAAGAAAAATTAAAGAATTGGTTTTTGGAAATTTAATATGGTTGAGACAAGTCAGACTTGATCGAGTTCGAGTGGTTGAGTGACTCTGTCGTCAATTGGTAGGTTAAGGCTAGGTTTAAGCGATTAAGTTTGATCTTCTTGACGGTGGGGTAAAAAAAAA
>JAJOOS010011297.1:0-15562 GCA_029582725.1 Solanum chiquidenum | reverse complement strand
TCAATCAGAAGGGATATAAATTGCTAGACATTGAGTCAAGGGTTATTTTTGTCAGCAGAGATGTCACATTTTATGAAAGGGAATTTCCATTTCAATCATCAAGTTCAGGAGATACTACTGATCCAATATTTCCTATGATTCACTCACATGTAGAAGATTGTGAGCTTACTCCATGTATTATAAGCAGAAATAACACTATTTGTTCTGATGATGAAGGCCAACCTAATGACAGTCAAGTTTGTGAATCACACAACACATGTGTTTCCCCTGATGTTGCAGTTCCTCAGGATGATCAGGATTCTCAGCCTGATGATATGTCGCAGAACCAGACTACATCATCAGTCTTACCTGATGTTGTTGTTCCTACTGCTGTTGTTAGAAAATCCAATAGACCTGCTAAGCCTCCTTTCCAATAGACCTGCTAAGCCTCCTTTATGGAACACAGACTATGTTTTGTCCAAGAAGCTAGCTGATAATTGCTTGTATCCCATTGGAGATGTGGTTGATTATGAGAGCATCACACCAACTTATAAAAGCTTTGTTACTAAGCTATCTCAGGAAAAGGAACCTGCATCTTATCAGGAAGCCATATAGGATCCAAGATAGATTGAAGCTACGCAGAGTGAAATCTATGCTTTGGAAGAAAATCACACTTGGAAGCTCACACAGCTGCCTAAAGATAAAAAGGCCATAGGGTGTAAATGGGTGTACAAGGTGAAGTATAAGGCAAATGGAGAGGTAGATAGATTCAAAGCTAGGTTGGTAGACAAGGGTTACAACCAACGAGAAAAATTGGATTATCAAGAAACATTTTCTCCTGTTGTGAAGATGGGGACTGTTAGAGTTGTCATAAGCTTGGCTGCTGCACATCACTGGCAAATACACCAAATGGATGTTTTTAATACTTTTCTTCAAGGTGACTTAAATGAAGAAGTATACATGGAGTTACCTATGGGATTTGGGCATAACAGTGAGATGAGGATAATGTGTAAACTCACCAAGTCACTGTATGGACTCAAGCAGGAAAGTAGGCAATGGAACATCAAGCTAACCACAACTTTAGCTAATTATGGTTTCCAGCAGAGCCATTATGATTATTCTTTATTCACAAAACATCGAGGTGAGAATTTGGTAGTGGTATTGGTGTATGTTGATGATTTATTGATCACAAGGAATGATCGCAAACTAATCTTAGAAACAAAGAAGACTCTCAAAGACAATTTTAAAATCAAGGATTTGGGGGAGTTGAGATACTTCTTAGGGATTGAATTTGCCAGAAATGCAACAAGGATTCTTATTTACCAAAGGAAGTATTGCCTTGAACTTATCTCAGATATGGGGTTGTCCAGCTCTAAACCTGTTGGAGCACCTATTGAACTAAATCAGAAACTTACAACTACAGAATTTGATCTGCATTTTCCTCCCACTGATGAGAATGATAAACTATTAAGTGATCCTACTATTTACCAGAAGTTGGTGGGAAGGCTACTCTATTTGACTATTACAAGGCCAAATATAGCATCTGCAATACAACTTCTAAGTCAGTTTATGCATAATCCCAAGACATCACACATGGATGCAACAATAAGGGTCGTCAAGTATGTTAAACAATCACCAGGGTTGGGAATTCTTATGAGTGCCAATGCTGATAATCAACTAACTGCCTATTGTGATGCAGATTAGGCATCATATCCAAACAACAGGAAGTCCATTACTGGTTACATGGTCACATATGGAAAATCTTTGATATCATGGAAGTTCAAGAAGCAAAACGCTATATCGAGAAGCTCTGCTGAGGCTGAATACATGAGCTTGGCATCAACAGTTGCTGAGATTGTGTGGCTAGTAGGATTGTTCAAAGAACTAGGAGTACAAATGAGGATGCATGTGCCTATTTACAGTGACAACAAATCAGCAATACAGATTGCAGCCAACCCAGTCTTTCATGAGCATACAAAACACATAGACATTAATTGTCATTTCATCAGAGAGAAGGTTAAACTAGGATTGATTCAACTTATGTACTTGTAAACAACAGAGTAACCTGCAGACTTACTCACCAAAGGAGTAACTTGTATGCAACATGCATATCTACTTACCAAGCTAGGAATGAAGAATGTTTTTCATACACCTAGCTTGAGGGAGGATGTTGAGAAGCTAGTAAAATGTACAACTGTCACTTAGTTTTAACAGACTAGTTAAGTTAACAAATTTAGTTTGTTAGAATCTGTTAGTTTGTTAGCTTATAAACTTACTGTATATATAGATAAGATAGTAATAGAATAAGTAATGTAGTAAGAATGATTCTTTTGTAAAGGCTTTCTGTGTTGAATGAAGAAGTAGTTTTCTCTCCATTGTTAAGCAAGCTGATCTTCTATTCATTACTGCAGTATCTTGATTCTCTGATCTTAACAGTGCCTTGCTAAAGTTATGTTGCCTGAACCTAAGAAGAGAAAAATAGGTTCTAAAATTGTTGATTGCATGCTTATTGGGTATACTGAACATAATGTTGCATATAGATTTCTTGTTTTAAAAAGTGATGTGCTTGATTGCAATACTATTATTGAGACAAATAATGCTGAATTTTTTGAACATATTTTTTCACTGTGTGACAAAACTTCTCATGCACCTGTTGAAAGAAATATTGGGAATACCTCTAATATTGAAGGACTGCGAAGGAGCAAAAGGCCTAGAAAAGAATGTTTTTCGTATGGAAATGATTTCCAAACTTTTCTTGTTGACAATGAACCATTAAATTATTTTGAAGCTATATCTTCTTCTGATGCTAAATTTTGAAAAGAGGCAATAAAAATTGAAATTGATTCTATTATGAAAAATAAAACATGGATTTTAACTGACTTACCTCCTGGTGCAAAACCTATTGACTGTAAATGAATTTTCAAAAAGAAACTGAATCCTGATGGATCTATAGATAAATATAAATCTCGGTTAGTAGCAAAAGGATTTTCTCAGAAACAAAATATTGATTATTTTGATATATTTGCACCAGTGACTAGAATTTCTTCTATTCGAATGTTAATTGCCTTAGCATCAATTCACAAGCTTTTTATTCACCAAATGGATGTAAAAATAGCTTTCTTAAATGGTGATTTAGAAGAAGAAATTTATATGACTCAACCTGAAGGATGTATTAGTCCTGGACAAGAAAATAAAGTTTGTAAATTAATTAAATCTCTTTATGGCCTAAAATAAGCTCCTAAACAGTGGCATGAAAAATTAGATCAAGTCTTATTGAAAGATAATTTTTCTTCTATTGAAGTGGATATGTGTTGATATCAAAATTGTAGACAATAATTATGTGATAATATGCTTATATGTTGATGACATGCTTATATTTGGTACATGTTTGAATATTGTGAAAAGTACCAAATTATTTTTGTCTACTAATTTTGATATGAAAAATCTGGGTGAAGTAAATATGATTTTGGGAGTTAAAGTCATAAGGAGTGAAGATGGTGTTGTCACAAGAACATTATGCGGAAAGACTTCTTAAAAGGTTTGAATATTTTGAGGTGACACCTGTAGCTACTCCTTATTATGCTAACTCTAAATTGAAAAAGAATTATAGTGACCCAGTTGCTCAGTCTAAATATGCTCAAATTATTGAAAGTCTATTGCATTTGATGAATTTTACTAGACATGATATTGCCTATGATGTGTGTAGATTAAGTAGATATACTCATAATCTCAATAATGAGCATTGGTGTGCATTTAATAGACTGAAGAAATATTTGAGAGGAACAATGAATTATGGTATCATGTATAGTGGATTTCCTTCTACTTTAGAAGGGTATTGTGATGCAACTTGGATCTCTGATTCAGATGAGACAAAATCCACTAGTGGATATGTGTTCACCTTAGGTGGTGGTGCAATATCCTGGAAATCAGCTAAACAAACGATCATTGCTAAATCGACTATGGAGTCAGAGTTTGTAGCTGTGGAACTGGCTGGTTCTGAGGCTGAGTGGCTAAGAAATTTCTTAGTGGATATCCCTTTAATAAAGGATGAATTGCTTCCAGTGTTTATACCCTGTGATTGTCAAGCCGCAATTGCTATTGCGAAGAATAAATCTTACAGTTGTAAGAGCAGACACATGAAATTGAGGCATGATGTCGTTAAACAGCTGCTGAAAGATGGAATAATTGCAATTGATTATGTGAAGTCAGAATTGAATTCGGCTAATTCACTGACAAAATCCGTGGGAAGAAAATTAATTCTTCAGACCTCAATAGAAATGGGTTTAAGGCCAATTGGTAGTCAATAAAAATGGTAACCCAACATATGTGATTGGAGATCCCATGAAGTAGCTTCATATAGATAATAACAAGTCGATATTGGCTCTGCGCACTAACTGAGAGTGTTTGAACTGCTACTAAAAATGAGGGATGAGTTATTAACTCTTAATGTATTCATAGTCCTTAATTAAGGAAGGTGTATTTAAAGCAATGTACACTTGGTGAATTCACCTATATAAGAAGTGGAGTGTGGTCGCTCCTATGAGACTTTGGCTTAGTCTCTAGAGCTCTCATGAATACCAGGCACGCGCATGACTCCTATTGGCGCAAAACCGCGTTGAATAGCAAAATTACTGTGGTAAAAATGTGATTAATAAAGTCTCTGATTTACAATTAGAATTATTTAGTTCATAGAAATATTATATTTCATCACTAATTTTGTAAATTAAATTTTATCGATCTAAGTTTAGTTCATAGTACAAAAGACATCAAATCTATTGTATTTTGTCTCGAAAATCCAGCAAGTTATATTTTTACAAAAATCTTTTGAAATAAGTAGGGGATTGTAAGAAAAATGTTTTTATTTCAAAAGATTATTTTTTGAGAAATGTATTTGAAAAGCCAAAAAATATTTGTTGGAGAATTGGCAAAGTTGGCAGTGTAGTATTTGCCATTATTTTACACCCTTCTCGCCACTTGTCTTCATATGGCACTTTGCATGAAAACCAATAGACAAGTGTCCTATTGGAACTCTTGTGATTGGATGGCCTATAAATAGGCATAAGCATTTTAGATGCAGTGATACTCCCTCACGTTTTTACTCCTTTCTCTTTAAATTTTCTCCTTTTGAGTTAATTAAGTTTTGGCTTTGTTATTTTATTTCCCACTAATTACTGCTGATGATAATTAATTTGCTGATTCATGTATCCTCTATTTAAAATAGAGAAGTGCTTGTTTAATTCTGAGAAAATATTTTACATCGTTGAAATAGTTTTTTAAAATAGTGTTCAGCACGACTCAAGTATTAATTTTATGCACTATTATTATTATATGTCATCATAGTAATTTTTATCTTATTTTCAGGACTATTATTTTGCTAAATAATAAAGTTATTTATTATTATTTTTGTGATATTTAATTAATTTCCCCAACATCCTATAGGAAATAACTATCACTTTCAAGGAAATATGGAGATTGATGAGTTCTTTTAAAAATATCAATATTTTTTATATTTTTTTGAACATGAAATGTACTCGCTCATAATCTAGAAAAAAAATAAATTTCCCTCTTACATAGTATTTCTCGGATTCGTTTTTCCCGAGTAGAGTTGTAAATGATGCAACGGCATTATATGAATATTTGAAACAGATTATGAATGCAGGTAATATAATAAAATGTACTAAAAAGAAAAGAAAAAAATTATATTCAATATACAAGGTATATGTTTATCCCATTTCAATATAGTATTGTACTACACCACTTTCCAGTCGAACTATAAAAACAAAAGTTTGAGCTTTACTTTTGAGATAAGTGTCAAAAACACATCTAAACTATTTTTATTTTTTTTAGTTTCATACCTAAACTATTGAGAGTGTGAGTTTCATACCTAAACTATCACTTTTTAGTTTGAGACACTCTCTCTTTTATTTGAAAAAACCTTGACAAATGGCATTCCACATGGATAAAATATTCCACCTTGAATAAAATTAAATAATAAATTATTAATATTAATTAAAAATTAAAGATTAAAGTATTACTATCCATAAAAAAATATAATTTTTTTTTAAAAAAAAAAAAAAATTTCTTACCCCACTCCACCACCTCCTCCACGTAACCCCCCTCCCCACAATCCCCCATCCTTTTTTTAAAAAAAATCTTATATAAAATATTTTAAAACAAGTAAAAAATATATTCGATATGTATATATCTAACAAAAAAAATGAGAAAAAAATTGAAAGCGGAGGGTTAGGTGGGGTGGGTAAATTTTTTTTTTTTAAAAATAAAATAATATCTAAATTAGTATTTGTGTGTGGGGGGGGGGATGAAGTAAAAAAAATTAAATTCTTTTATAAAAGAAATTTAACCAAAAACAAAACTTAAAAAAATGGTTGGGGTTGGGGGTGGGGGTGGGGGTGAGAGGAAGTGATGGTGTGGGGTAAGAAAAATATTTTACATTTTATTTTATAAAAGAAATATTATTTTTTTGAATAATAATTTTTAAATTTTAAATTTTAACTTTTAACTAATACTAATAATTTATTTAATTTTTATCAAGGTTGAATGTTTTGTCCATGTGGAGTGGATGTGGCAATTTTTTAAAATAAAAGAGAGAGTGTATTACACACACCATGATGAGAGTGGTATAAAAGAGAGATGTGTGTTTCTCAAACTAAAAATTGATAGTTTAGGTATGAAACTCACACTCTCAATAGTTTATGTATGAAACTCAAAAAAAAGGTATAATTTAAATGTGTTTTTAAAACTTATCTCTTTACTTTTTGATTTGACTTTTATCCACACACGAAAATTATGTGCATGTTTTCCCTTCTCTTGTATGCTCAACTTTGGCCAACCACTAGCTAGTGATCAGACATAACATAGAGAGATCCATTTAAAATATGTTTGAATAAATTCAGGATTTTGGAAATCTTCCAAGCTAAGTGTATTGGGATTCATAAGATTCTCTTGTCTTCTTCCCACCAATATGATATTTTCGTTCCTTTGTTTTAATTTATTTATCATATTTTTTTTCAAAATTCATTTTTAAAAAGCATTTTTTTGGCAACTTCTTAACCTATTCTAACTTTTCATAGGGGTATGTTTAAAATCAAAAGATTAAAAATATTTTGGTACATTTCCCCATACACATAATATATATCTATATATATATATATATATATATATATATATATATATATATAATTTAAGATATCACAAAATTTAAAAATCTTTTTTCTTATCTTTCTTAACTCCATATCAAGTTAACAATCAGACATAAATTAAAAAGAAGTACAATAAAATCATAACGATATAATACTTCTACTTAAGCAACTATAACATATAAAATATTTCACTTAAGTGGAGAGTCTATCGAAAACAACTTTATTGTCTTCCAAGATAGATAATTAGGTCTATGTATATATTTTACCCTCTTCAGACTCAACTTATAAAATTACACTAAATATATTATTTAGTTTATGATGTTGTTGGAGGGTGGGATTCCCATGATTAGGGGTGATAAACGGGTTGGTCGAATCAAATATGAATTAATAAAAAATGAGTCATGCGAAAATGGATATAATATTTGACTCTATCTATTACTTTTTATTATGTAAAAAAAATAATTATTTCAAATAACAAGATTTTGTCTTCCTTTTTGTATTTGGTACGGGAGAAAATATTTTCCTCGAAAATGAGGAAACTTGAGTCGAAGTTGTGAGGTCAAAATTCAGGAGTCGGATCCCTACCCATTTCGGGTGGTAAAGTTTAATGAAAGTTTTGAAAAATATTTTCTTAATTTATGTAAGTTCTGAAATTTTTTCCTCAATTTATGTATACAAGTCATTTTTCTTAATTTAGAGGATTATAAATCTATTTTAAAAATATTTTTTAAAATATCTAAGCTAATCAAACATGTGAAAAATGAAAATATTTTTTTTCATATCAAACACACCATTAATAAATGTATTTTTTTAAAGATATTTCTACACCATTAGATACATTAAGGAGAGTGCACTTAATGAATACCCATAAATTATACATATTTTATGCTGAATAATGTAAATTGATCTATATCTAATCCACTTTTAAATGAATGAATAACCAATCTTTTTAAAATGAATTGAATCAAACGAATAACTAAAAGTTTGATCCATTTTGTCACTCATGCCCATGATGGTGCCGGTACGTTAACAAAATGCACCGAGGACTAAATTGTACTTTATTGTTTCATTATATGCTCGAGGACTAAACTTTTTTTGGAAACTAGTTCTTGGAAAATACATATATATTCTCGCCGCATCAAAAATAATTTTTAACAATTATTTATTAATAGCAATAATTTAATTATCGCTAATTATATTTTTTTAGAGGTGATTATTAGTGACTGTTATATTTTAGCACTCTTTATAAATTTCGCTAAAGCCCATAGCAACATTAATTTTAATAACAATTAACTAATGTCAATAAATATCTTAACATCTTTATTAATGTCTGTATTTTAATGATGCTAAAAGTTATTTTTATTACTGTGTCTATATTTACTTCGAATCAATAATGACATAATATGTGTCTTTCACATATTTTTTTTTATCATGACAGTAATTTTATTACTTGAGCATGGTAAAATAATATCACTAGTTTAGTGTCCTTCTCTAGTAATTTTTCAATATTTCATAGACAACATATGGAGAAAAAACAAATGTTGAAGATTTGAAGAACAGATGCAGCAAATTTGAGACATCAAATTCTTCAACAGCACCTGATAGTAAATACGTTTCGTGTTCCCATTGGCTTTGCATCTGCTTTTTTCTTATTTCTGAAATTAACAGAGACAAGACTTGTATTTCGTATTTCTTCTCTTGAATAATTAATAGATTATAAATTATGTGAGATTGTTTGATAGAATGTATTAGAAAAAATAATATATATATATATATTGCTTAGATATTATTTAATATATTATTTAGTATAGTATATTAAAATTTAAATTATCAAATATATGTTATCTCCTGTATTCAGATTAACAAATTAGAAATAATAAAAGATGAAAAGAAAAACACAAAGAACTATCCTAGTCTACATAACCCACTGTGTGTCCTGAAGAAATTTAATCCCCTCAAGTACCCGAGGTTGCAGATTAATTCCTCCCAAGATAAAACGGATTAACCATTAAAGAAGTAGCGGTACCTCAAACTTTGATAATTTCAACGAACTCAAAATGACAGCAAAGAATCACACACACAGACACGATCGAACGATTTTGTTTTGTAAGAAATGTATGCATAAGAAGGGAAGAATTCGATGTAGAAAAATGAGCGAAAACCTCTCTATTTATAGCCAACAAAGGATAAAAGTCACAACCCTTTGGAAAGAAGACAACCTTTCAGAAAGGTCACAAAACTTTGGAAAAGGCATAACCTTTCAAACGGTCACATCCCCTTTAGAAAGGACACAACCTTCCATAAAGGTCACAACCCTTCGGCATAGTCACAACTCTTCAGGGGAGTCACAACCCTTCATTTTCTGTTCACACCTTTAAAACCCAACAATCCCCCACATGAATAGGGAATGAATATTGTTAAAACATATGCATGAAAAACTATGTGATTCGTAAGTAATGATTGATCGAATCTGGATAAATGGGTTTCCTTTTGAACTTTTCGTATTGAACATATATCGGATATACTCGGTCAATCGGTGGATTTGATATCTTTGAACCGTCGAGCTTTGGCGAATACCTAGACAACATAAGTCACACAATCAACCCTTGAACTGTTTTTGGTTCTCATTGTTTTGTTCGTTTCAGCCATGAACACGTCTTGGTTTGTAAGTGCGTAGAGAACTGGCCTTACCGGATTCTTCTTGAAGCAGCATACACTTCACACTTACATAGGTGATTTATAAATGTGTTATCCAATAGATACACCATTTGATATGTCCTGTATCAAACTTCGAAATCATTAAAAAGTCTAAATGTCTTTATCCTTGTTACTTAACATTGTCTTATTATGAGAATGAACCATAAAAAATATTTTGACAATGTTGAACCGTCATTAATGACTTTGTTTGATCTTCTTTAACCTAGATCTTGGGATCTCCAGTCTTCTAGGTAGAGTTACCTCTACAATGACTTGTCCTCGGCCATAGTCTCATTCCCTTTGATAATATATCAAATCTCTCTCTAGTTAGGCCTTTTGCAAGTGGATCCGACGCATTATCATTTGACTTTACAAAGTCAATTATGATAATTCCACTAGAGAGTAGTTCTCTAACGATATTTTGTCTACGTCATATATGACGAGACTTTCTGTTATACATCATGTTCCATGCCCTACCTATTGCAAATTAACTCTCACAATATATGCATATTGGATATAAAGGTTTGGGCCAAAAATCTTTCGAGAAATTTTGGAGTCATTCACCTTCTTCACCGGCCTTATCTAAAGTGATAAACTCAGATTTCATAGTAGAGCGAGCGATACATTTCTGTTTGGAAGATTTCCAAGAGATTGCTCCTCCACAAAGAGTAAATACATATCCACTCATGAATTTTACTTCATTTGACCTGGTGATTTAATTTGCATCACTATATTTTTTCAATACTTTTGAATATTATTTATAATACAAAATAATAGTTTTTAAGTATGTTTTAAATACTCCAAAACTCTTTTCATTGTCATGCAATGAGTTTGATTGAGATTACTAGTGAACCGATTCAGTTTACTAATAGCACATGCTATATTTGATCGTGTATACTTCATGATATATATCATACTTCTCAATACTCTAGCATAATCCAATTGTGAGTCGCTTTTGCCTTCATTCTTTTGAAGTACAAAACTCACATTTATTGGAGTCTTGACAATATTGAAATCCAAATACTTGAACTTGTCAAGTACCTTTTCAATCACATCAGTAACTTCGATGTCTTTCATATCGAAGTTACTTTCTAGCATATGCTTAGTAGCATTTATGTCAGAAATGTCTCTTTTGATGATCAATATATCATCAACATAAAAGCAAACAATAACCTTGTGATTTGGAGTGTCTTTAATGTAAAAACATTTATCACATTCATTAATCTTGAATTCATTTGCCAACATAGTTTGGTTAAACTTCGCATGTCATTATTTGAGCGCTTGTTTTTAGTTCAAGAAGTGACTTAACAAGTTTACAGACTTTTCTTTTCTTTACTAGGTACGACAAAGCCCTCGGGTTGTTCCATGTAAATTTCTTCCTCCAATTCTCCATTCTAAAAAAAATGTTTTCACATCCATTTTGACGAATTTAAAGGCCATATACCGCTACTAGCTCAATTAACATCTGAATTGATGTAATCCTAGTTAGTGGCTATTATGTGTCAAATAATCAAGGCTTTCTTATTGTCTAAATCCTATGACAACAAGTCTTGCTTTGTATTTGTCAATAGTTTCATCAACTTTCTTTTCCTTTTTTTTAGATCCACTTTGAACCCAAATGTTTATTTCTTGGAGGAAGATCAACCAACTCTCAAGTGTGGTTGTTCAAGATTGAATCTATCCTACTATTGACAGCCTTTTTTCAAAAAGGATGAGTCCACAAAAGACATATCGTCTTCGACTATATGAACTCATTTTCAAGAAGAAATGTTACAAGATCAAATCTGGAGGAAGTAATTTATCCATTGACATTTACTACGCCTCTGAATCTCTTTATTAAGTACATTCTCATTTGGTTTAGACCCTTCACTTGACTATCCGACGGTTCGGACTTATGAACCATAAATCGACATGCTTTACTATTTGTAGCATATCCAATGAACATACAATCCAAAGTCTTAGGTCCTATTGTGACCCATTTGGAAATAGGTCCCTCATTTCCATTTTTCATATGAAATAGACTGTATTGAAAATTATTTGATCACTATCTTTCAAGAGTTATTGCTTGTATAAACTTTAAGGGACGACAAACAATTCTCTATCAGGATACAATAAAGTCTGAACAAACACAACTTTATGTTGCTCCCTTTCTTAACAAGCAAAAGTTTTTTTTTTATTTGTTAGTCCCTTTACTAACAAACAGAACTTTTTGTTTCTCTCTTTCTGAACAGATAATTTTTTTTGTTGTTCTCTTTTGCTATAATGATAGCACCCCCCACAAATTTTGTGGTAAACTTGAACTTATAAATAGGATATTCAACATTTTCTTCAAAGTTTGATTTTTTCCTGTCAACAATTTCATTAGATTGAGGTGAGAATGTGCAGTAATCTGATGGATGATTCCATTTTTCAAATATATTTCTGCAAAAGAAGATTCATAATCTCCACATCTATCACTTCTAATCATGACAATCTTTTTATCCAACTGATTTTCAACTTCAATTTTATATTGCCAATATGTTTCTATTGCTTCATCCTTACCATTCAGCAAATAAACATAACAATATCTAGTGTAATTGTCAATAAAATTTATGAAACATTTTTTCCCACCACGAGATGCTGTTGACTTCATATCACAAATGTTAGTGTAAATCAATTTTAAGGTATTAAACTTCCTTTCAACAACACATACTTGACATTTTAATTTATTGCACTAGAAGTTAGGTAAAACTTCTAAGTTGATCAGTTTTTGCAAGGTTTTGTAATTGACATGTCCCAAACATTTATGTCACAAACAATTTGATTCAAGCAAGTAAGAACAAACATAAATACTAAGTTTGAAAAGACCTTCTGTGAGGTAACCTTTTTCCACAAATATTTTGTTCTTTACTTTTTATAACTTTCTCAAATACAGACATTGTTTTAGAGTCAACACCTTCTCATATGTCATTTTCATAAGGACCTTTCCATAACATTCAATTTGTTATAGAATTACCCATGATCATAGTCTCATCGGTCCAATAAGGGCAATATGACCCAAATATTTATTTTACAACACAAACATAACATATCACTTTTCACCAATGTTCATGTCTATACAAATTTTTTTATTTTAATAGACATATCTTTTCATGAAAAATCATAATATTTTAAGTGACACTTCTTCATCAAAGAATACAATTCTTTTGAATGAGTAATATAATTTTGTGGTTTTATACTAGTCATATCATATACTAGTAAAGAGAGACTCAACGACCACAATATCAAATATACTCCAAGAATTTTGTGGGTCTAACATAATACAAGAATGTCATTAAATTTCATATTTTGTACTTTCAAAATTAAATTAGATAGTAAGTCTAATTTTGTCTTTATCACAAGTAAAGAACCCCCACATTTTAAATATGTTCTCAAAAATATTTTTCAAGTATTTGAAATTTTTTTCCACATATTTTTTCGCATGCTTCAAATTGTATACCATCAAAATACACATTGGCAACACGTAGCCTTCTTTTGGAGATTTAATCCATAGAAACACCCATTGCATGCAAAAAAATCACTAATTTTATGCCACTAGTGTTTTTTTTCCTTTTTGTCACAATTAGACAGACCACTTAGTATTTAGAATACTAACAATAAAGATTCAATCTTTATACAACTTGTTTCTAGTTTAACGATGAATTTTTTATATTCTTCTAATCGTTAACCGAATGAACCTTGAATTTTGATGAAATTTTTATATTCTTCGAATTTGTTTCACATTCAGACAGAGTAGTAAACCACAACGGTTTTAATCTCCAGAAACCTCAAATACAACAATGTTTCTAGCTAACGATAAAGATTTTATCTTTTTCAAATCATTTAGCCTTAATATTCCTGACAAAGATTTTGTACTCTTCAAGTCAGAATATTCATTCAAACAGAGTATTTAACAATTTGGTGAAGTTCTATATTCTTCAAACCAATGCACAATCTGGTTTGTTTGTGAAGTTCTTATATTATTCAAACCAAAGGAGTAAAAAAAAATTCTCCAACAGTCAAACACAATCAATTTTTACATGGAGTAGAAAACTACAAAAGTTTTATTTTTCCTCCTCTAAACAAAATACATATTAATAATAATAAAGACTTATTCTGAGATAATCACATAATGACTTATAAAGGATAGAAAAAGAAAATAATAATCAAGGGAAATAAAGATAGAACCTGATTTTTACTCTCATTGAATCATATTCTATCTGTCAGCAATAATTCCATGCAAGTCACTTTTCTTGCTAATTTTTTTTTTCCCTTTTCTCAGTTTCCATCATATTCCTATTTTCCTCAAGAAGACATTTAATTTCAACAAGAAACTAAACTCATGTTCAAATATTGTTAGGAGACAACATTTGTTCATTTACTTCTTCTCATAGTTATATAAAATCAAGAATATAGGGAAAAAATTAAAGTGCTCATCTTAGCCGTTATGCACAAAATAAATTTTCTCATTGAAAAGAAAATTGAAGGGGTGTAATGCTTGAATGCACTTGGGAAGAAAGTAAATATAATCTTACCCATACAAGGAAAACTTACTACAAAAATATACTCGAACATATTAACGTAGTACTAATTCATCCCAAATCTCTTTTATCATATGATAAAATAATTCTTTTTTTCTTCTTTTTCTTTCCCCAATAAAAAGAATACAGAAAATAGAAGTAATTTCCTTACCACAGAAAATACCAACATTAAATTTATTAAGCTTGTTATCTCATGTATTCAGATTAGCAAATCAGAAATAATAAAAAAGGAAAAGAAAAACACAAAGAACTATCCTAGTTCACATAATCCACTGTGTGTCCTTAAGAAATTTAATCCCCTCAAGTACCCGAGGTTGCAGATTAATTCCTCCCAAGATAAAACGGATTAACCAATAAAGAAGTAGCGGTACCTCAAACTTTGATAATTTCAACGAACTCAAAATGATAGCAACGAATCACACACACAGACATGATCGATCGATTTTATTTTGTAAGAAATGTATGCATAAGAAGGGAAGAATTCGATGCAGAAAAATGAGAGAAAACCTCTCTATTTATAGCCAACAAAGGGTAAAGGTCGCAACCCTTTGGAAAGACCTAAAAAAGTTTATTCCTACCCCTTACCCTTTCTTTCAATGTTGCCAATTCCCATAATACTAATGTACCCTCGTGTATACAGTTGTCCAACTACCTTCTTCCTCCGACTTCTTTAGCCACTTCCGCCGTATTCGGGAAAGCTTGCTTCGTGGCGGAGCATTTAGCAATGCCAGCAGCCTGGTGAGGGCTGGCTGTCTGAGGACAGGTTAAGGCAGGGCCTGCTGGGCTTGCTTCTCATAAGATTGGGCGGGCGGGCTTTTGGGCACACGGAAAAATGGAAGTGGGTGGAGGGTGCTTCTCAGCTAGAGTTGGGGGTGGGGTCGTGTAACGCCCCTCAAAATGAAGTAGGATAAAGTAGAGCATTACATGGGTTTTATGCATTAATAACTTGTAAAATAAAAAAAGAGGTCCAACTAAGTGAGGGTTATAACTATATTCTTCAAATTAGAATTTCCAAAGTCTTTCTCTCTCTATTTTTCTTTCTAACTCAAGGAAGAAGAGGAGTTGAAGTTAGGGTTGAAGATTTCAAGTGATTCTTCTTCAATTTTCGTGGGTTTTCAACTTAGAGGTATGGTGACCCTTGATCCTTGATCAATCTTTCTTTCAAGG
>JAJOOS010011296.1:0-12329 GCA_029582725.1 Solanum chiquidenum | reverse complement strand
AACATGTATATATAAATAGTTCAACTTATTGAATCAAATTTTCTTTTCGTTACAAAAATAAGGAGCATAAGTTTAGCGATATAAAAATTATTTTTAGAAGATAAAAGACTCTTAAGCGATTTAAAATTATAAAAGATATAAAACTTAAGTACTAATAATAAACTAAATTAAAACTTGAAATCTGAAACATATAGTCATTAAGATGTCACTATAAAAAATATATAGAATATTTTAAGTACTCAACTATTCTAAAAAGTTATTTAGTGAATTTAACAAGTTATTATGATCGCGCGAAGCGCGACTAAGTTCACTAGTTTGAAATAATCTTAGTAATTCAGTTGACTAATTGACTATAGTTTGATTTTTCTATCACGTAATTCCACATTATCTCTCCTTCTACCCTATGCAATAGTAATAATAATAAAATCCTTATTTTTTCTTTTCAAATTATAATTATCCCAAAATAAAAAGTAGTCTTGCAAATGCAAACGGAAAAAAATAGGGGGGAAAACACGTAAAAGGTATAAAAGATTTTGATCTTTACTTTTATGGATGATTATAGTAGTAGGAGTTTTGGTCGGAGATGAGTGAAATCACGGGAGAATTCTGACATCATCGTCGAAGTCTTAGGTAATCAATCTCATTCCCAGTGTGTATGAACTTAATCGATGTCTATGCCGTTTTTTTCCCCTTCAATTTTGACGAAGACTGGGAATTGATAATTTGTTTTCCTGAAAATTTAATGCAGTTCACTGGAGTTGGCGAGCATGGAAACTCCATCTGATAATCCTCCCAACGTTGATTCCCAAAATCCGGGTATGTTTTTCTTTGATTGATTTCTCCAATATTAGGGTGTACTTGAGCCATCGATCTGATTGCTGTTTTTTTCGTTTATTTATCCTGTGAATTTGTTCTTCTTCAGTTTTTGTATCATTTAAGCTTCTGCTGCACTTTTTCATTTGGGTAATTGGGGCACAGGTTGATCCAGGATTTGAACTTGATGGGTTCAACTCTTTTAAGATTTTTTTCCCACTTAACACATTTTAATCTAGAAAATATGGGTTCATAATTTAATGGGATATGTTTCGTGTCGAAAATATTGGGTTCGTTGAGCATCGATGACTAGGTGATTTCTTCCCATTTGTCCTAGCTTTGGTGTATAGAGTTGCCTAGTACCTGTTGCTGGTGGGAGGTGACATGTATCTCGTGGAATTAGTTGAGGTGCGCACAAGCTAGCTTGGACACCACGATTATTAAAAAAAAAAAAAAATATTGGGTACCGTTTAACAATAGAATAACAGGGGAGGGGTTGGGGAGGATAGCTGCAACTTTTGGTTTCCGAAGCAGTTACATTTTTAGTAACTTGATGTTGCATATGGTGATTATTGGTCTAACTTTGGTGGACTTTTCTTTTATGAATCCAAAATTAAATCCTTATGTTGCCAGACAGACACTTATATCAATTATAATCTCTAATATTTTTTTGGTTACTTCAACGGTTCCTGTAGCAACTAGTGGAGTCGCTATAACTTAATTCTCCAAATGAATGGAGTGGTTTGATGTTTCACATGTTGGGATACTAGATAATATCGTTGTTGGTCTGAGATTTCTGACCATCATAGGTAGACTACTCCAACAGTTCCTGACACTGTTGACAATGTCTGTGAGCAACAAGCGTAAACTAATGGCACTCCTACTAAGTTATTGAAAGGGAGAGCGACTCAGTCACTATAAGAGAATTCCCTTAATAACCAACGCAGATGCACAGACTGTTATATATAGAGAAGAAGATTTTACATGTGGAAGAGACATCTATGATCTACCCTACCCAAAATTGAAGCTTCTTAATTCTGTGATCAATAACATACTGCCTGAAATAAACATTTCTTCCCTCCACTTGGAATCTACTTAGTTTATCGTGTACATCATCTGGGAAGGAAATAGTGAATACCCATTTATGATATATGAAGGACTTATTTTTTCTTTTTCTTTCCCGGAAGAGGGAGAGACCATCTTGCTTTGGAGAAATGTTGCATGTCCAAAGATAGGATGGAAATGTATCTCTCTGTGACTGCAACTAGGTCGCGTGAACCTTGAAGACTCCAAGGAGTTATAGTCACCTGTTAATTATCTTATTATCATGTGCAGAACCTATGCCATGGGAGTAACTACTTTGGATATGCATACAGTAGTAAACTTTAGGTAATATCTGTAGAAACAGTCAAGCTAAACTGTACGAAAAGCAGAGTCTGGGTTCCTTAAAATTCTCATATCCTCGTGCTTTCTCTTTTCTGAGTATGCTTTGCATTTAGAAAAAAAATCAAGTTTAGATGTAGCTTTGATATCTGTTCTACAAAAATATTATTCATCCATCTTGTGGTAGAGAAACTAAGTTGCAGAGCATCCATTTGAGTTGAATTTTGTTAAATTCACTTTTATTTTTGTTGATTTGTAGATTTCTGTTACATTCTTTATTTCATTAACTTGAGCTTTGGTGGATTATATTTTCTACACACCCATTTATCGATATAAGGAGTTTCTTCGGCAGAGAATATTTTTCACCTTTTGTTTTGCAAAGAGGGTGAGACTATCTTGTTCCGGGGAAGGAAGAAAGACAAAAGTTGCAACACAAGTAAACTCCTAATATGCTCTTAAAGCTCTTGCAAGAAAAAGTTGAGTTTTTTCATCTGTGAAAGGAGATCTAATCATTGTGCTCCACCTTAGCCATTGCATTACTAATTCATCTTCTAAGAATGCACTCATTTGCTCTTTGATGTTTATAATTGAATTGTTTTCGGCGTTTGTGTTCTTTAGATTTTTTGAGTTGAATGGATTAGTCACTAACAAATCTCCATCTATCTTTAAAAAATCAATACTCCATCTATGTTTGTGATTTTGCAGCTACCACTTCACAACCAGCTGCTAAAGATAATCATGATGCCAATCCTGAGGCTACAAGAGAGAACTCTCCAGCTTCTGTATTTGTTAACTCAGAACCAGTTCGGGTGGAGCAAGTCGAAAATGCTGTAAAGTTTCTTTCACATCCAAGAGTTAGGGGATCTCCAGTCATGTATAGGCGTTCTTTTCTTGAGAGGAAGGGGCTCACAAAGGAGGAGATAGATGAAGCCTTTCGTCGAGTTCCGGTAGGCAACTTCTGGTGTTTGACCTTTGATCTTGGCTTAATTTTACGCATGTAGTGATAAAATTAAGATAACATCATAAAGATGTCTAAATGACAGGATCCCACTCCAACTGTTTCTACCACACAGCCAGTAGCTTCAAATGAAGGTGATTCTAATGTTCTCTAGAGAGAACCTTTTTGTTGTGTTTTGATATTCCTTTTTCTCAATTGAGACCATGATAATGTCTCTGGTCATTAGACTTATGACATTGCTGCTTTGAATTCTTGATGATAGATGAGAAAGTGAAATCTTCATCAACTACTCAAGCACTGTCTACATCGCAAAATCTGCAGTCTGCATCAGCTCAACAGAGTAATACCATGAGAAAAATGGGATATTTTTCTCATTTCCATTGGACTCATGCAGTAATGGCTGTTGGCATAATGGCTGCTTCAGGAGTTGGTACAGCTTTACTTCTCAAGGTATACTTTGTAAGAAGCTTCAAGTCTATCATGCCACTTGATACCACATTTGCTGAATTGAGCATGTATCCTGTCATTGTCTAGTTGAGAATTTGATGTGATGGATCTTCAAATTGTTGACATTTTCGAAGTACTTCTAATTGAATATTGTAGGCAAAACGTACCTTTTCTTTGCGTACATGTATACTTTTTTAGTGATCCTTAATGATTTTTTAATCTTTCTTTCAAATGAATATAATATATCTATCAAAACTAAAGCGTCATGCTAATCTTCCTTTTGGACATGAATGCAGCTTCATATTTATTTCTTTTAATTTTAAACTAGTTTTTCTATTCAATATTTGCCCTAGGGCATTGATCTAGCTATAAGATCTCAATGTGTGAGGTGTAGGTTAGGCGCACATCAGGGGTTTGAATCCTGCTGCAGTCAAACGCCAGGTATTCAAGTGGAAAAGGGTAGAGGGACTGACCCATTATCCACCAAGTTTCAGACCATGCACCGTTGACACTCGAGGGTTTTCCGATTTTCAAAAACTAAATTTAAACTATTATCAGATATCAGATCTTTTCTTTGTGCAAAACCAGTGCTTTAAAAAGAGAAACTTTATTCTTTGATTGTCCTCTGCTTTTGGTTTCTCTAAGGTGCAAGTTCATGGGCTTATTCCATGAATTATTTTATGGGAATAGTTTGGTAGAAACATTAAATGCTTTTCTTTCTAATCCAATTTGAGGACATCTAAATTTCTCCATTTGTCCCTACCCTCCTATAGTTTTGAAGATAGTGCCAATATATCAGTTCATCTCTTGTTTGGTACACTTTTGTTACTTGATCAGATATATAGAATTAGGTTTTAAATCATTAAACATTCTCTCCGTTGGTTTGATTTTTTGTGTACATTCAAAATTTACTTCTGGTAGTTAAACGTTGTAGTAGCTTGATAGCTAGTGTTTTCTCATAGAAAAAAAAATCAAAAGCAGGACTAGCAATCCATTCAAATCTGATATTCGACTATTCAAGAGTATCTAGTGAATGTGGTTTTGCTCTGAGATTTGACACTTTTAGCACGGAATATAAACAGTGACCGTGAGTATTTGTTGAGTGTACTTTTTCTCTGATATTTAAAACACTTCGTATGGTGGATGGAGTAGTGACAATGCATGAATCTGTGATGATATATTTCACTATTTATCTTATAACTCGCCCAGTAACGAAAATCAATTGTTCTGACTCTTCCATTCCGTGATTCTGTTAGATTCTAATATTCAAATTATTGAACGATGATTTTTATTCATGGTTTGAATCGATCTTTGGAAATTATGCTTCTAGCCTATGTATTATATTGCTAGTATCATTATCACCCCACTAAAAATGGTAATGTGCTTTTGCCAGCATACTATTATACCCCGGTTTAAGTCCTGGATTCGCAAGGTTGTAATGGAAGAAGATGAAAAAGGCACTCTAAAGGGAAGACCAAGTTTAGCAGAAGAAGCTGCTGTTGCTGCAAAAGCAGCAGCTGCTGCAGCTGTTGATGTGGCCCGCGCATGCCAGGAGATGCTGGCATCTAAAACTGAAGGTTTGTTAGTAAAGTTCTCTGCATTAATACTGAAACAGTTTCTCTTGCTTGTTTTTTAGTGCATTACCCCATGCTAAGCTTATCCATTCATCAATATTTTGCAATGAATAATCTTCCTAGCAATTTTACCTGTTGTCCTCCAGAGAAAAGGTACTTTGAGGAGCTAACAAACCTGTTAAACTACCAAGTACGAGAGATGAAATCAATGAGTAGTGCCTTACAAAAGCTCGAAGGTGAGTATACATTTGCTTCCGGAACATGCTTCTGCTACCACTTCGTCTCATATTTCTGCCTTTTACCTCCAGTTACTATTTGGAAAATTCTTTTGGTTATGGAATAAAGTATGTGCCTTTTGAACATTTATTGCTGTTAGAAGTAACATTCATGTACGTTAAAGGGGATGCATTTTGGAAGGGATATAATGTGTAGGCTTCTAGCTGCACTTACTGAGGTTAAAGAGTAATACGAGTGCCTTTAATTGAGCGATAAAAGGAGGGAGAGAAAGAGAAAGAGATAGGATATTTTGCTGGTTCCACCTTCCTTTGAGGCTTGGCTACTTTACTTTAGAACTTATTGACTTTACTCTATGGTGTTTATATGTGATTAAACACTTGAGTTCCTGCTTGCACATCTGTGCATATTTTAAAGTGTCTCAAATGTGTCTCCTCCTTTACTCTGCGTAGATCTTTCTGTGGTACCTATATTCTGAGGAGCTTCTATCCAATTTATGCTGTGGTAATGGTTTGTATCACTTTAGTGGTTTCCGTAAGAGTTGTGATCCTCAAGCGTAAAAGGCTAGACGTTTGAATTTGGAAACGTCTGCATTTGCGTGGTCACAGTGACCATGGTCCACTAGGTCCCAATAAACTGGAAACAAAAGGAAAGGTTTTTTGCCTGCATTTATTCATGAATATTCTATTTTCATTTTGTATTGATTTAATATTTGTATCGATATAACAGTTCTTAGTGTTATGGCTTGCTCAGGCTATTATATACTTTTTTTCTTTTCAATTTTTATTTCATTTATGGAAAATCTATTTTTTACTTTGTATTCTTCTCTTTGAAATAATATTATTACAATAAGAAAGTTGAGAAATATTTATACTTGAATCTTTTGTTTTCTAATTAAATACAATGTACAATGGAATATATGGAGGCAAGGATGTGGATGTTGGCTACTGGATCAATGCATTCAAGTCCGGAAAAGTTGCAGTTCAGATTTTGTGCTCTTCACTCTGTTGTCACTCACATTTATGATTTATATATTTTGGATTTGATCAAAACTATAATGTTGTCATTTGGCTTGGAGTTAAAGCTATGATAAAATAAATGTCAGGTTCTTTAGAGGAGAAAATTGTCATGGGTAGCTTTCAAATTCATATTCCCCATCCTCCAACTAACTTAAAGACTAAAGAAAGATAAAGGGATGGGTACCATCAATAGTGAGCAGCAGGTAATTGACTGGGATTTCTGTGTATTCAGGGAAAAGTAGTACTTCTGGAAGAATACCTGCCATGGAACGAGATGATAAAAGAGCATTGATTTCCCATTCTACGGTAAGCTGTGTAGTTACAAATGGACTTCCATCTTATTTTTGATTAATCTCATCGACTTTTAAAGTTCTATTTTCTGATATTCTTTGATGGTACATCAATCCTATTCAAATGGAGAACTGCATGTTGATGTACATCTTTTTTTGGCAGGATATAAACGGCCAACCACCAAATCCTTACCAGCCTGTACCAAATCCTCATGTTGGTCCAAAGCCTAAGGTCTTTCTCCTCCAATTTTTTGTTCTACCTACAGTATTGGGATTGATACAATTTATTTTTTCCGCAGATAATACTTATAAATTCTTTAATTCTAAAATTAATGCTGTGCGTATTTGTTTTGGGTCTGCTGGTTCCATTTTCTGAAGTCAGTGTGCAGCGTGCATTTGGACAACATGATAAACTTTAGACACCATCCTTCCACTCGAGAACTTCCTTCTTATAGCTCAAGCCTAAAGCATTAGAAGTAATAATCCTTAACTGATGTATTTGCTAATTATTGACTGCATTTGATGTTTATGGAATATGCGCATCACTGTATGGATTCTTATACAACTGTCACTTTGATTTGGATAACAAAGTTATGGTTTCATCTCTTCGTGATAAGAACTTTCTATTTGATGTATTTTCCTTTGCCTTCTCTGTTGATGTGAGAGAACTTGGGTGAGGTGGGGTGGAGTCAATCTGAATAATTTGTTTGAATTTGAAATGATTTTACTATGTTGATCGTGAACAGCCTTGGGAAATTGGCCAAAATCAGAACAGTTCACGGAGTTTCCTTCAATCCCAAGGGAGTGGTGATGACTTGAATTGTGAGTATCAAGACAGTTCAACACCTTGGTGGCAACGCAAGAGTGGCAGAATAACAGTAACCGAAGCTGAGAACAAAGAGAAGTTTGGATATGCTGCTGCACCAACTGAAGTACGACCAGTTCAGCGATCGTGGGTTCCTCCCCAGCCACCTCCAGTTGCAATGGCAGAAGCAGCTGCTGCCATCCGTCAACCTAAGAAGCCTTTGTTTCAGAAAGAAAAGCTGACTGGTGATGAGTTAATGACTCATTCCTCAGATGACTTGCAGAGGATTACAAAAATCTCCGAATCAGGTGGTCTCACCGAAACTAATGGTTCAAGTTTTGGGCAACAGTTGAGTGAGGCACCTATTACAAATGGTGACAATGTCTTGAACAGCTGAAGTTTCTGTTGTTCTACCTATCCTAAGGTTTGCTTTTTTGGTCTTGAGGTGATTTATCACAATCTTGTAAGTACATTTTATCGATGAACTCGAATTTCTAATGTTTCCTTTGTTCTTCTAGGTTTAAATTTAGAATTACTCTTCTTAAACTTGGCTCTTATGTGAAAAGATAACTGTTTATACCAAAGGCTTATTTGCAGAGGAGCTTTATTGATTTTCACTAATTGTTTGAAAGCACTGATTTTCTGTTTGTGCATCTTGCTGTATCCAATAAGCTCAAAAAAAAAGTGTGTACTTTATTTAAAATTTGTTAACTTGTTTCTGGAAGATAATGTTATGTTGGTGATCATTAGTGATATTGTGGATGTTATTAAGTGGTGACCTTAGACTGATAGCCTGTGCGGCGAATGAGAGGAACACACGTGTATTGTCTCTATATTAAATAAAAGTATAAGATAATTTAGAGTAAGCATTACCTAAAAAGATACGTAATTACTAGTAATGTGTTTAAGTGAGTGATCCATTAGTCATTTGAGTGGGACATTTGCCTAATTGCATTAAATTTTCAATAAACACGAAAAAATGTGTTTCTGAATTTTGTGTACCCAATTCGTGTCCCTCCACCCATCTACTGCACAACGAAAGTATTTCAGAATCATATCTTAAAGTGTGATAAGATATTTTGAAGTAAGTTTAATTTTGGTTCTACGATCTTCTATCGTAGTCTCAAGTTCACAATCGAACTCTTTCATTATTTGGATGGGCAAGTATCGTGTAGAAAACTTATTCACTTTTATAAGTTAAAAGAATTTCTACTTATAGAGATTTTTTTCTGGTCCAAAAAGGAGAAAACACACACGCATGTTTTCTTGTTTTTATTTTTATATTTAAAATTTAAATATTCCAAAACTCTACGATAAGCATTTCTATGAATTGTGACCTCCTTACTTTTTTTTTTTAATTAAAAAGAATGTTAGTCAAATTCATATAATTTAATTCTTGAGAAGTGAATTATGACAACTAAATCAAGACATAAAAATTAGTGATTAACGATGACGAACATGATAATTAACCATCAAAAAGAAGGTTTGAATTAACCAAATTTACTGATTATTTTAGACTTTTAGTATGTTTTGAATAAACCGATATATTCCCCTTTTGTTTTTTCTCTCATTAAAGGCTGTTGAATTATTCTCTCTTGTTTGGGTGCACACATACATTAGGCAATTTAGGTTACATAATTTTATACGGATGTTACTTACGCCAATAAATTAGAATTAGAATATGAGCTTACTACCCAACATTTCTAAACTATTAAACAAAAATAGAACTTTGATGTTGCTATCTGAGGCCTGCATCACACCCGTATTTACCCTCTGACCATTTAATTTATCAATATGATCGAAATATTTATTATCTAAATATTTTAGTTGTATACGTTGTGTATATATATATATATACAAAAATAATAATTAAAAAAAATTCTTTTATTCAAATTGAAAGAGGACAAGAAATTTCATTTCCTCGGATAATTTTCCCTACGGCGTTCAATACCAAACACCTATTTGGCTATTTCTTGCACTAACTTATTGTTTTACTTGTATAGACCAAGAATACAATTTTGACTTTGTCTCTCAAAATAAGAAAAAAGAGCAAAATTCTAAATGCTTATATGCTCACATAATATTAATTAAACAAATGAAATCTTCAAAAGAGCTTTCTTTAGTGAATAATTAAGAACGATTTAGGCCTCTTTATCAAGAGAAAATCTTCACTTTAGTAAAAGTGCTTTTACACGTTGCTACTCATATTTAATTGATATATTCAATAATTAGATAACATTTAAAATAAATATAGAGCTTATCACACCCTCAAGATGAAATAAATATAATGCATTTGACTATCTAGGTGGGGAATCTTCTAAGAGAATGGCTAATTAATTCTTAATTAGTACCTTAGATAAACATAATAATTATACATAGCGTAATTGAGGAAAAACCAAAGAAATAAAGTATAAATTAATAAAGTGTAAGAATATAATTATATTAGCTTCAACAAATATAGCATATACAGTCCATTAGATGTGAATGATTCTCAATTCGTCGTCATGCTTCTTTGTGTCCCTTTTTAATCCTCCACCGCCGGCATCTTATGGAATTTATTCTATATAATCTTACTATTTTATATACACCGTGGTGGAACCAGAATTCTTGTTATAATAATTTAAAATATAAAAAGTAAATGTAATAAGAAATATGAGAAATTTTGCGACGAGCATCCTTTAGTTTTCCATTTATTTGTTGTATTATATACTCTTACGTATATGATTGTTTAAGGCGATACTTACTAATTTCTTCTATCAAAGAGTAAGTCTACCGCTAAATATCTTGACATAAGATCTAAAATGTAAATAAATATAATATGAATATAGTATAATATTTTATAAATAATTGATTGATCTGAATCATTAACACTTTTATTTCTTGATAAAAATGCTGAATTCATCACTATAAAAAGGAGACGGTGATTTTATTATATAAACAACAAAGGTGAATTTGGTGAGGCCTTTAGGCATGGTCCATTTTGCCAAATGATCATTAAGGCGGTAATCGTGAACTTATTAAGTTTCAATAACCACTAATCCATGAAAAGGCAATGAATATCATGACTTTGGGTAACATTTTGGCTTTTAAGAAAATATTTATCACGTAAAGATTGGAGAAGAGACTAAAACGGCACCTATATTTTAAAATTCGGGACTATACTATTTTATGTGAAATATAAAAAAATTTAACTAATTCTAATTTTAAGGGAGATGTGTATCTAATTATATCTTAAAAATATATGATATAAAATATTAAAAGTGATAATATATGTAATTGTTTGAAAGTAGAGGTAATATTAGTATATATGATAGTAATGTATGTCTAGTTATGTAGTTTTTCCTAAAAAAAAATGATTATAAATCTAAAGTCAAAGAAAATGGATGATTTTGAGTTTTTTCTTCAATTATAACACTACTAGTAAAATTATCCGCACTTCACGTGAGAATTTAATATCACAAAATTTATAAAATAATATTTAAAATATATCAGTCATTAAAATTAAAACATTATATTATCTTACATACATGTCTATAATAACATAAGCGTAAATTAATGACCGTAAAAATACATACCAAAATCTGTAATATAAGCAATAGTGTTAGTGAGCCACTCAACAGGAGCAAAATACACAAATATTTAATTGTGAAGAAGAAGGAGAAGAAGGAGAAGAGGTTCATAATTTTCGTTGTTTTAAAAGAGAGTAAATTCCTCTATTTATAGACAACAAAGGGTAGTGTGAACAAATGTCACAACTTTTCATGATAGGAGAAGACTTGTTTTGGAAATAAATAAATTAAAAGAGAATCCTGATTTGAGGTGGCGCCACGTAGGCGGGTCTAGGATTCTCTTATATATATATATATATATATATGATTATATGGTATTAAGAATTTAATCGTATTTGAGCGATACAAATTAACAATGAATATGATACTCCCTTCGTTCTTTTAGATGTTATATTGCACTTTTTGAAAGTTAATGATTAATATTCAAAGCTAAATTAGATTACATTAATTTGATATTTTAAAGACATTCAAAATTATATGAAAAGTACAATAAATTGAATTTTTTTGCATATCAATAATCAATATACATCATAGAATGTTAGTCAAAATTATTATCGTTTGACTCTTAAAAAAAACCGTAACAACTAAAAATAAAGGAAGAAATACTTTTCTTTCATCGAACTAATACTTTTACAAATTTTAATAATTTGGATTTAACATAAATACTTTTGTATTTCCATTTTAAACATGTATAATTAAGAGTTTCCTTCTATTTTTTTTACTATATTTTTGGCCAACTTCTTTTTTTTTGGGACTATAAGAGGTACTTGTGCATCCTTCATGCCAGCCACATATTAATCCCAAATAACTTACATTAGCCACAACGTGACACACAGCCCCCCGTCTCTCTCTCTCTCTGAATTGCCAGAGAGTGCACTTGGATTGCTGCCAACAATTTACTACCTTTTTATTTATACAAAAAAGCTGAATTTCATTTCCAATTTACCTGGTAGTTGGAGTAATCAATAGGAATTGAAATGGCCCTCAATTTGCTTTCCCCTACTGAAATTAAGTCAATCTCTTTCTTGGACACCTCTAAGTCCAGCTACAATCTTAACCATCTTAAGTTCTCAGGTTCTTTATTGAGAATTCTAAACCCCATGTAAAAGTTGCTTGATTTGGATAACTTTGCTGAAAGTTTTCATCTTTTGTGTTGTTTTCTTCAATTTTGAGTTGTGGGGTTGGTTAAAGATTATCTTTTCCCCCCTTTTTTGCTGCAAGAATCGTTTTTTAAATT
>JAJOOS010011295.1:0-12302 GCA_029582725.1 Solanum chiquidenum | reverse complement strand
CTGAGGTTCTTATGAGAATGTATGTTTAGATCTTGGGTAGATTTTCACCCAAAGAGGTAGCTTGAGTTACGAGATTATGAGTAGTAGTAGTGAAAGCGCCCAGAGTTAGAGAAAGGTATACAAAGATTCTGTAATCTATGAAAGGGAGATAGTGATGGGGTAGATTATGTTCTAGCAACCATACACCCAGTCAATTATAAGTGATGAGTTCCCTTATGAGTAGAATAATGAATAATAGTATTGTAGAGAGTTCTTGATTGAAGGAAGAGGAATAATTACTAGTCAAGATGAGTTAGAGTTTATTCTTCACCAGAATAGGGTTGATGTTGATGTGTCATCATGTTAGAGGAGACTAAGTATTTGTGTGCAATTGGATAGCAGAGTATTCATGAGGTGGTAGACCCAAGCTAGGCTTATGAACTTTGAAAGGGGGAACTCCGTGGTATTTAGAGGATGATAGAACTATTTGAGAGATAATGCGCAGTAAAAGAGTAGAGACTGAGAGGTTATTGACTACTTGTCATAAGGTCCTAGTGGACGAGTGTCTCTAAATTTATGCATAGTAGTGGTGAGTTAGAATAGTAGGCGAGCAACCATACTGATATTCAAGTTTAGTAATGAACATTAAGCTTGAATTTGAGATGAGTGTCGTGATCAAAAGAATGACAACATGAGGGTGATGATGTTAGTCTTGAAATTTGATTTAGAAGATTTAACATAGAGCAGGTGAGGAATTGAGATGTTAGATGCAATAAATATGAGTGGTACAAGTGAGAGGCCCTAACCTTTAGATAAGGGCAATGAAGTGTGGCTATGTAACAGTAGTAACAAGAGCATTAAGAGGTGTACCGAGGTGGTATGTAATAATAAGAAGTTAAGAGAAACACCTTAGAAAGACGTCTTAGTACCTTCTTATGGAGAGTTCAGTAGTCATGAGATAAACTTCTCCCGAGTGCTAGGAGTAAAATAGGGTGTAGACTAGTTAGAGATTATGGAATAGGTCCATAGCTTTCAAGTGTCAGCTTTAGACCTAAGGGGGAGATGACAAGATGAGAAATCAAGTCAAGTGTTCGAGAATAAGATAGTAATGATTTCCAAAGAGTATGGGAGATATCCTTTCAGAGGTCCTTTTAGTAATGGAGTGATGTTAGAAAGAGAAGGTTAATGATCCTATCGTGATAATGATATTGTGATAATTCCGTCTAAGGATATATATGAGGAGGAATAGGAGGATGAGGTTTTACTATGAGAGATAGTTAAATGAGAGCCCTTAGTTGGTTCTGAATAGTAATGCAGGAAAATTTTAGTTGGTATGATAGAGATGATAAGAGTAACCCCGTTCCATACCCAGTCTAGCCGTCATTCGAGGACGAATGATCCCAAGGGGGAGATATTGTAACACCCCAATTTTTTTTTGAGCTAGGACTCGAATCATCCTTCTTTGTGAGTAGGATTTTATCGAGGAATTTAAGATTTCTTGAGTGTTAAGGTCACTAGATATAGCACGTTGAGTTCCAAGAAGAACTAAAGAGAGATCATTCAAGTCATGCCTAAGTTCTTCTAAGTTTTGGGTCAACTTCGAACCACCATAACTCTCAGTACATGATGGGTTAGGTGTTCCATAAGATAGAAAATGAAAGGTCTTTGAATTATATTTCCAATGCCACCGGGTTTGCTAAGTTTCGAGGTCAGATGAGTGAGGTATGCCCTTTTGAAGTCAAGTTGTCCAGTTAAGGAAAGTTACTCAAAAATAGTAAGGGGTATTTTTGGTCTTTTCCTTACCCATTAAGATTTTTTTCATTTTTGTTCAATTTTTTAGGGTCTAATCCTATTAGGTTTAATTTTTTAATCCTAATATACACTTAGGGTTTTAGTTGAGAGTTGAAGAAGAGAAGATAAGAGAAAAGTGGAAAGGATCAAGGCGTTCATCGAGATTCTTGAGAGTTTTTGTGAATTTTTGCCATGGGTTCGATCCCTCAGAGGTATGTTAGTTCACATAGCGTTGGGTTCGTTAACCCACATGCCAATCATGTTTATTTCGGCAAAATTCATTTTAGAAAGTTGAAAGTTTGATGATCTTGAATTGTGTTCTTGAAATTGGCTTTCGTTCTTGAGTTAGGATGGGATTGTTGAGCTTTTGAGGAAATCGTATCGATTTTAGAGTCGTTTATGAATAGATTCTTGTGTACATGTGTTAGGTATCTGAATCTAAAGAGAAATTGAGAAAAAGAATCAAATCTAGGCGAATTGGATTAGAAAACGAGAAAGAAAAGTCGGACAAAAAATCACGGACCTGTTCCTCAGAAGTGAAATATTTTTCTCTCCGCAACGTGGACTCCACTGTTTCAAAAATTATTTTGACTAAACATTATAATTCATCGCGGACTTGCTCCCGAGACATTGTTTTTCTTCTGTTTCTCATGATTAACTATCTAAAACACTTTTAATCATCACAATATCTTTCCTATCACAAATCATAACTTTGAATTCATAATTCAAATTCAAGGTAGAGCTAAGAGTTACGTTTTGAGAGTTCTTCCAAACATTTTGAGAAAGTTCTTTTGAGTCTTTTTGAGGATTTTTCTACAATTTCTATTAACTTGTTTCAAGACTCAAGCAAGTGAGTGTGAGAATGAGGAGAATGTATTCATGAGTATACTTTATCATCATGAGATCTTTCGTATCACGAACCATAACTCTTGAATTCATAATTTACATTCAAGAGAGAGTTAATAGTAGAGTTCAAAAAAGTCTTTGAGTTCAATTGTGAACCCTTTGAGATCAACTATCAATTTGAACTAAGTTTTGAGGAAGTAAGTACGAGAATGAGAAGAGTCGTATACACCCCGAAGCTACCTCCAAGATGTGGACACGGGACCTAGGATCACGAGTGACCCCAAGCTAACCCTGTTGGCATATCATAATCATACTTAAAGATTTACTGAAATAGAAATATTGTGCGGATGTTTAAACATAAGGTAAACTGAAATGATGAGGAATACCCAATACTATCTGAATATATATAAATATGAGAAGAGTTTAAGACACTGAAATAAAGCCTCTAAAGTTGAATCTAACTATGTTTGAAATGATGCCTCTAACTGACTAGAGATGCTGGGACATTCCCCAGCTAACTCTAACAAATACTGAAAACTAGAAATAAAAAATAAAAAATATAGAAGCATGTTTATTGTCCTTGAAGTATGAGGACTCACCACTGAAGCTGTTGAACTGAAGATCGGGAACCGATCTATGCGTGATCTGAATGCTGATGACCTGAACCTACATCACGAGAAGATGTAGCGCAGAGTATGTGTTAGTACTTGAAATAGTACTGAGCATGCAAGATACAGTAAAGCTGAATAAAATAAATAACTGAACAAGCATATATCTGAGCAATGATAAGAGAAAACATGATACTATTCTGAGAATACTGAACATGAATTTAATTGAATGCAATAACCAAGTTTAAAACATACTGAAATTTAAATATGAACTGTAATTGGTTGTCACGACCCAGGGATACCCCTAGATGTAACACGACGTACTCGACTCCGAAGGGGTCTCATACAAGCCCTTAGCATATCATAAACATAAGTAATAGAAAAAATGCAGAATTAAAACTTTTTACAATCAAAGTTTTTTCATAAAACTCAAATGGAAGTCTAGACATTGTCTCAATAACCATCTAATACAATCAAGAATCAATAAGGGTCACAACCCTTTACAACATAGTCTCAAATGGGAAGGTAAGATAGAAACTAGAAATGACAACTTTCGTCCTCTAACCATAAGGATTCACCGAAAGCGTGGAGAGAATCAATCCAAGCTTTGCACAAAGAGAGAAGTACACCTCAACGACCGGGACCTACACTTATATAAAAATGTAGAAAATATGGGTTAACACAAAATTGCACTAAGTATGGTAGCCATGCATAAAATTCTTGAAAACATGCTAAAAAGGGACATTTAGTTGAAACCATGCATTTTATCAAGTTTAAGAGTCATCATGCACATTTTTGAAGAAACATAATTCAAGTCATCTCATAATCAACCCTAAGCTATACTTGTGCAATGCATAGATATGATCCCATAATACCATCTAATGCTAAGTACCACTTTTGGGTCACCAACATCATACATATCATACCTTGACCTCATCCATAGCCAACACTCATAGACAAGGAAACATTCATGTTCATAACCTATAGTAAGTAAGATCACCCTTAGAAACAATCCATATCATACATGCATAAATTCTTATATCTTCATAGCATAAGAAAACCACACCATAACCCCTTTCCAATCCTACTTGTGCAATGCATAAGTGAAGTCCCTTACCCCCACTCACACTAAGTAGGACTCTTTGAGAAGTCATAAGTATAGTTCATGTTCATGTTCTTGTCATATTCATATTCTTGTCATGTAGGGAAATAGCCTTAACCGACATAGACCATGTGAGCTACATGGAATCCGATGTCATATCCCACACCAAAAATAGATGTCCTACTTGCCTAAGGTAGAACTAAATGTATTAGCTTTTAGGTGGATCCACTAGCTAAAGACCTATGTGGGTAGATAGTTACGAGATAAGGAGATTGCTTCTAGAAACCCCAAACCTATTGAATTGACGGGGGAGCTTCCATCTCATGAGATTACTTTAGATGACCCGGCCTTTTGAATTGACGGGAGGGCCTCTACCTCACATTCCATATCCATTCGGTTCTAAGCATTACTTCCCCAAAATTTAAATATTTAGTCTTGGATTGAATTTACAAGAATGAAGGCGTGTCTTACCCTTCATTCAACACAACTCATAAAATAGATCATAGAGTCATTAGGTGAGAATAGCCTTTCAACCTTTAGAATGATTAATATGTGAGTAAACCTTTCACATCATGTTCATAGTGTGTTCATGAGAATAGTCTTTCAATCAACACAACGACATTATCATAGTCATAATTAATTCATGCTTAATAATGTGTAATGGTATAGGGAAGAATGACCTTTCAATCAATACCACAATTACACCATAATCATAGAATCTTCATTCTCAATATAAATCTTGAAGCATATGCATAATTCTCACATTCATGTACAATTCACATAATTCACCCTTCAAGGATCATGAATCACATTCAACCCAACATCTAGAATTTCTACATTATATATGGGTAATAACATAATTTAATAAATTCAATTAATATAAACAAAACCCATTTACATGCTTCTAAAATCAATCAACCCACATTAAGATCACAATTTAGCAATATAGGGAATCCATGGGTTCTTGGGGGAATTTCACCATAATTCAACCATAAATCATCAATTAAATCATAACCCAACATAATTCAACCATGGAAAACGTTTTTAAAGCGAACCCATGTTATTCGAACAAAACCCTAACTTTTGGGGAAATTGTAAGATTTGAAATCAAGTTTTGAAGGGTCTCCATGGGTGAAATCTATCCATGGATGAAAACTACCATACCTTGATGAAGAATCTTCAAAGAATATGTTGAAAAACTCTTGATTTCTTCCAGACCAAGCTTCAATTTTACTCTTCTTCTTCTTGGGTTTTTAGAGAGAGAAATACTGTGAGGAAGATGAACTTTTGATTTTGATGTGGGTGTTTGTGAAAATAATTTAGTTTGGGTGTTTATTGACTTAAAATACCTTATATAGTTATTTAAAAATAATATAAATTATACCCATTTTAATTGGACTAAAAATGAAAATTATGAAATTGCCCCTCACCCAAGTGGACTGCCCACATGCCTAAGGCAAAGTCCACGAGGGGCTTCACGGGCAGTGGACTGCTCCATGTGCCGTGGTCTCTCACGAGGACTTGTGCCTTTGGCTTGTGGAGCTAAGTCATGGTCCACGACAGTCTCCACGTGCAGTGGAACGTTCCATGAGCCGTGTACCCAAGCGTGAACTTGCCTCTTGCCCACACGGCTAAGGCATTGTTGACGAGAGCTGCTTCACGTGCAGTGGAGTCCTCCACATTTCGTGGACCCTCACATGGGCTAACCTCTTCGCCCAAATGACTAAGGCATTTTTTACGGAGGGTCTTCACGGGCAGTGGATTCCTCTACACCTCGTGAACCGTCAAGTGGACTGCCTCCTTGCCCCAAACGTCTAAGGCATTGGTCCACGAGGCCTTGCATGGCCAGTGAGGTCATTCACGCTCTGTAAACCTCACATGGACCATTCTTCTTGCCTGTACGGCTAAGGCAAGGTTCCACGAGGGCTTCCACAGGCAGTGGAACCTTCCACCTTCCGTGAAACCTAACGTGGACATATACTTAGCCAAATTTTTGGGGGCTAATTTAAGGTCCTCTTCAAGGACCCTTGGTTGGTCTTTGGGGGTCGTATCTTGATGTTTTTCCCCTAAAATCTTTATTCTAAGTACGGGGAACCATTTTACAAATCTAAACCACGCATCAAACTTTAAAACTCATACGTAAGACTCTAGTTTCACCTATTAATTTTTCGGATGCTACACTGGTAACATGGTTAATACAATAGAATCTGACTGTGGGAGCTACTAATAACCGACATAAAACCACATGAGCTAAATGTGGAGTCTGATGTATACGTCCCATCGAGAGGACCCAATATACCCTGTCAAAATTATAGAGGCATGACTAGCGTGATCACTAAAAAGTATTGCCCACAGAGGGGACTTATAAACCTACGAGGGCACGTAGTTCATGGAATATTCGGGTACGTTGAACCCTAGTCTACTTGGTCTAAGCCTACTCCCAATTAAATGTATATAAGCAATAGTCTGACTGAAATGCTAAAGTACTGGATAGCTCAATTACTGACATGCAAACTCTGAGAATGCAACAATTATAACTAATAATGTGACATTCGTAAACTGAAGCATGTATATCTGAAATAACTGACCTATCATGTGTAATTCATGAACTAAAAGAACTACATAGTTAGGGTTCTGAATATCATACAAGAAACTAAGCAACAATATGATAATATGATATTGATCATTCTAACAGCCAAAACCCAACAATTTCTAACATTCAAGAAACCCTAGGTCTAGATATTATTAAGGGAATAAAGATTTTGACTAAAACCAAGGGACTTAATCGGTGAAAGGAACCCACTAGTAAAATTCCACATACCTGATGACGAATTTCACAGAGAAACCTTTCGATTTTGGGGCTGGACTGATGAAAACCTTGCTGCATTTTCCTGAAGGGCTGCTCGACTTTTTCTCTTATTTTGCTCTAAGTTTCGCTTAATTTTGGTGAATGATTGATTAGGGTAGGTTTTAATTAAATTACTATGCTGAAACTAACCAAAACCACGTAGTTTAAGGGTTAGACGATGTAGTTTAGGGGTTCAACGCATAACGAAAAGACCAATTGACCCCTGACTTCAAAGCTGTCACAGGTCACCGACGGACCAAACCAACGGTCCGTGGGAGTATCGACGGTCCTTTTTGGTCGGCCGTCGTTCGGCGACTGGGAGCTGGAACCTGGGGGTCTAACCTATGTCCTTGAAACACAGACCGTGTCCTTACTAAGGTCCGTAGGTCCTGGTGTGGGCTAACCCTTAGCTGATTTTGTCGAGAGTTTTGAACCACTGCCTGGACCACGGACCGTGGTTTGACCTATGGTCCGTAGGTCCTGGCGTAGGTCTGGACGTAAATAATCTTTCTAGGTCTTTCTAAGGAGGGTACATGTGGCCATCCACGGACCACCAGGACGGACCGTGGGTCACCCTATGGTTCGTGGGTGGCAACCAGGGGTTGCACCTGCAACTTCTGGGAATCTTCTGGTTGGTCTATTTTTGGATACGGGGTGTTACATTATTTCCCTCTTGGAAACATCCGTCCTCGAATGAAGACTAAACTAGCTGGAGATGAAGGGACAGAGTTGTAAACCCTACCACTAAACATTAGAAATTGATTCTTGACTGAACTATGTTCCAAGAACATGCAAATACGCTGAAAATACAAGTATAACTGAAGGAACATGATACTAAGACTGAAACTGCGCATGAATGACTGAACAACTGAGGAGGAACTATTACCTCAAGCTGGATTGGAATCGGAAGGAAAGAGATGAGGATACTTGGCCTTCATGGCTGCTTCTGCTTCCCAAGTAGATCTCTCTACGGACTGACTTCTCTACAAAACCTTAACTGAAGTGACTTCTTTGCTTCTTAACCTTCGAACCTACCGATCAAGAATCTCAACTGGCACATCCTCATAAGTGAGACTATCCTTCACAGCAACACTTTCCAAAGGTACTATAGATGCTGGATCACCCACACACTTCTTCAACATCAAAATGTGAAAGACTGGATGTACTGCTGCTAGTTATGCTGGTAATTCTAACTCATAAGTCATTTTACTAACTCTTTTCAAGATCTTATAAGGGCCTACATATCTAGGACTGAGCTTCCCTTTCTTGCCAAATCTCATCACCCCCTTCATAGGTGACACTTTCAGGAAAACCCAATCATCAATTTGGAACTCCTAGTCCCTTCTCCTTACATCTACATAGGATTTCTGGAGACTCTGGCTCATTTAAGTCTATCTCTAATGATCTGAATCTTTTCCATGTCATCATGAACCAAATTTGTCCCTATCAAGGTTGCTTCACCTACTTCAAACTAACCAACTGGATATCAACATCTACGCCCATACAATGCCTTATAGGGGCCATCTGAATACTGGAATGGTAGCTATTATTATAGGCGAACTCTATAAGAGGAAGGTGATCATCCCAACTACCCTTGAAGTCGATCACACAAGCTCTCAACATGTCTTCTAAGGTCTGAATGGTACGATCTGCCTGACCATCCATTTGTGGATAAAATGTGGAGATAAAATTAACCTCAGTACCAAGACCTTTCTGAAATGACTTCCAGAAATAAGAGGTAAACTGAGGACCTCTATATGAGAAGATAGACAAATAAAATCCATGCAACCTGACTATCTCATTAATGTAAAGCTTGGCATAGTACCCCACCGAGTCTGTTGTCTTAACCACCAAAAAGCGCGCAGGCTTAGTAACTCTATCAACTATCACCCAAATAGAGTCATGTTGTTTGCGAGTATGAGGTAAACCTGTAATGAAGTCCATGTTGATCACTTCCCACTTCCAAGTAGGAATGTTGATCTCTTGAGTAATACCCCCTGGTTTCTGATGTTCTACCTTCACTTGCTGGCAATTAGGGCACTTAGCCACAAAATCCGCTATATCCCTTTTCATACCATTCCACCAAAAGACTTCCCGCAGATCACAGTACATCTTACTGGCGCCTGGATGAATAGAATACCTAGAGTTATGGGGTTCCGTAAGAATCTGTTGTCTCAACTCACCCACCTTAGGAACACATAATCGACCCTAGCGAAGACCACCATCTCCCCATTGGGAGAAAACCTCAATTCTCTGCTGATGAACTGCACCTTTTAGTTGAAGGAATATTGGATCACTGTCTTTCTTTTCCTTAACTTATGCTACCAATGAAGATTCTGACCCATTCTGAACTATTACACCACCATCTGCTATGCTTATAAGGCGAACTCCTAAGCGAGCAAGCCTGTGAACATCTTTTGCTAGTTCCTTTCTTTGTTCGTCAACATGTGCTACACTAACCATAGATAGCCTACTAAGAGCATATGCTACTACATTGGCCTTACCAGGATGGTAATGCACACTCATATCATAATTCTTGAGGAACTCAGACCATCTCCTCTGGCGAAGATTCAACTCTTTCTGGGTGAACACGTACTGAAGTCTTTTATGGTCTGTGAACACATCTACATGAACACCATACAAGTAATGTCTCAAAATCTTAAGTGCAAACACCACTACTGCAAGCTCGAGGTCATGAGTCGGACAATTCTTCTCATGCACCTTAAGTTGTCTAGAAGCATAAGCTATGACCTTACCTCGCTGCATCAACACACAACCTAGACTGACTCTGAATGTATCACAATAGATCACATAACCGTCTGAAACCTCTGGTAGAGTCAAAACAAGAGTTGTAATAACCCGCCAAACCCAAGAAACTTCTGATATTTGTAGGAGAGGTAGGTCTGGCCCATTGCTTCACTGCTTCTATTTTCTGAGAATCCACTCGGATCCCTTTGCTAGACACAACATGTCCAAGAAAAACAACAAACTGCAACAAAACTAACACTTATTAAACTTAGCAAATAAATGGCGATCTTTGAGAATTTGCAGGACAACCCTCAAATGAGTCGCATGTTCTTCCTTATTCCTAGAGTAAATGAGGATATCACCAATAAACACGATAACGAACAAGTCCAAATACTGCTTGAACACCCTATTAATCAAATCTATGAAAGATGCAGGAGCATTAGTTAGTCCAAATGACATAACTACAATTTCATAATGACCTTACCGAGTTCTGAAGGCTATTTTATGAATGCCACTATCTCTGACTCTGAGCTAATGATAACTGGATCTGAGGTCTATCTTCGAGAAATGACTAACACCTTGAAGTTGGTCGAACAAATCATCAATCCTGGGAATAGGGTACTTATTTTTGATTGTGACCTTGTTCATCTGTCTATAATCAATTCACATAGATATACCATGATTTTACGGTATTTTTGATACATTTAACTTAAGATTTGTGTGTGTCTAGGGCCATTTTGTGTTAAAAATAATGTTTTTGTGCCATGTTTACAGGAAATAGGCTTGGACGCAGTTGAGTGGGGATGACAATGGAAATTCTACAGAAGTGGCCACCCATGGAGGGACCTACGGACCGTAGGTCCTGTGATGGTCAGTCGATCGGTAGGCATAGATCGGAGCATCAATGAAGTCGGACCAAGTGTGGAACCATGAAGCGATCTATAGACCGTAGGTCGACCTACGGGCTGTCCTGCACGTCCGTAAAAGGTGTTCAAAGAGTTAAAGTTCTAGTACCTGATGAAAACCCTAAGTATGGAGCCACGAAAGAGGACCCACGGACTGTAGGTCAACCAACTTACGGTCCATCCTGCATGTCCGTCAATGATGAATTGGGAGTTGAAGGTTCCAGCTGTTGTGGAAAAGTTCTAAGTGTTGACCAACGGAAGGGACCTACAGACCGTAGGTCGACCCACGGTCTGTAGGTCGAGTCGTCGATCAAAGTTGCGTCCCAGAAGTTTATTTCCTTATTTTGTTTCCTTTTTGTTTAGGACATATTTTTCTATAAATAGGGAATGTAAACCTCATTTTTGGGAGTTAGGCGTTATTGTATACTTTTAGTTCTTGATATTTTCTAGGGAATTAACTTGCAAACTTTGGCAATTTGATTTCCAAATTTTTTTTTATAAGATTTTTGCTTTGGAATTCAATTCAAGATTTCAGGTTTCTTCTACTCTAAACATAAGTTCATGAATTGTATTCTTTCAAGCATGAGTAGGTAAATCAACAACTAGGATTGTTGGAACCATGAGAAAGTAACAACGTATGAATAATAACTAAGTAATTTTTGAATAGTGTTGATGCATGCATTTATAATTCTTTCCTTTAGTTTCTTTCTCTTATTGATAACTCAAAATTTGAATCTTTCTCACTTGTTACTTAAACAACAATCAATTATGTGTTTCACAAATCCCCTTGTTTTATTTACTTGTCTCAGAAATAAGTTGACTAAATGAATATAATAGTGAGTTAAGTTTCTTTCTCTTATTGATAACTTGAAGTTTGAATATTGCTCACTTGTTACTTAAACAACTATCAATTATTTGTTTCACAAATCCCCCTATTTTATTTACTTGTCTTAAAAATAAGTTGACTAAATGAATATAATAGTGAGTTAGGTTTAAGTCTGAACCATATTCCTCGTGGGATCGATCCCAACTTACAAGTTGGGTTCTTTACTTGATAACGATCGCTTATACTTCTTTAGGCAGGTGTAATATGAGCGTATCAAAATTTGGCGCCACTGCCGGGGAATAAGACTTTTGGATTAAGTTTAACTACAATATTGAACTTTATTCAATTATTTCTTGATTTTACATTTTCTTTTGTTTTTGTTTTCTACAGGGTTCTACTCTAGTGTATTCCAAGTACACAGAGTCTAGACGAACCATTGACCCCCTACGATCCAGAGTTGAGAAAAATGAATAATCAAGGGGACCAAATCAATCTAATCGAGAGAATCTTGGTGATATAGGACAATTGCAGCCTCCTGGGTTTGATAATGTGCAAGCTCAGGTTCATGGAGAAAATCTTATTGGATATGCATTCAAGGTGCAGAATCCACCAGAGTCAAGGTTGTGTGATAACTATAGGGTTGACTTCA
>JAJOOS010011294.1:0-13055 GCA_029582725.1 Solanum chiquidenum | reverse complement strand
AACTTAAGTCTTAAAACAAAGTTAAAACGTTTGTAAAAGACTTCTTAAAATATGGTTCATGCTGAATTATGGACATGAACTACTCAATGCAAGGTTTTTAATAACCATAGATAGAACTCAAATACTTGGAACTCAAGAACTTCAATGATACTACTCATTTCAAGAATGCTCAACTCAGAGTTCATGCGGAATTATGAGCATGAACTACTCAACTCAATAACTCAAAGATACTTCTCGAAAGGGATTATGAACTCAACACTTAAAGGCTTAGAACTTGAAGATACCACTTCTCTGAAGGATGCTCAACTTACAACGTGCATGCAGAGTTTATGAGAATGAAAGACTCGACTCAAGGGTCAAAATATCAATAAGGAACTCATGTACAACTCTTCTCATTCTCATACTTACTTTCTCAAAATTTAACTCAAATAGATTATGGATCTCAAAGGATTCACAATTGAACTCAAAACTTTTTGGAACTCTACTCTTAACTCTCTCTTGAATGTAAATTATGAATTCAAGAGTTATGGTTCATGCTATGAAAGATCTCATGATGACAAAGTAGACTCATGAATACATTCTCCTCACTCTCTTCTTCTCTTTTCTTGGACTCTCAACTAAAACCCTAGGCGTAAACTAGGATTATAAAACTAAACCTAATCATATTAGACCCCTAAAATATTACTAAAAATGAATTAAATCTGATTGGGTAAGGAAAAGACCAAAATACCCCTCTAAAAATCCGGTTTTGACTTTCCATATCTAGACAGCCCAACTTCGAATGGACATATCTCCCTCATACGATATTGAAACTGACCAAACTCGGTGGCGTTGCAAAGATAATTCAAAGATTGTCCCTACCGTATCTGGTATCACACCTAACTCATCCTGAACTAGAAGTTATGGTCGTTTGAAGTCAACCCAAAACTCATACTTAGCTTAACTTGCAAAATTTCAGATTTTGCTATTTCCAATTTAATTATTTTCGAACTCAAGGTGCTACATCTAGTGACCTTAACACTTAAGAAAATTTTAATTCCTTGGTAAAATCTCACTCACTATGAAGAACGGTTCGAGTCGTAGTTCAAATTTTTTTCTGGGGTTACATCAGTGACCTATGAACCTCATCTACAGGTCGTAGATGGATGTACGACCCGTATTGTTCACTCGTGAAAGAAAGTCCTGAAAGTCATTTTTTGGTCCAATTCCTACGAACCCAGTTATCGATTATTGAAGCATCTACGGGTCATAGTTTGGGCCCGTAGAATGAAGTTCTGAAACTCAAAATTACAATCTGACTTTCACGGGTGTGATTTATGGTTCGTAGATCAAACCACGGCTTGTTGATGACCTCATGAAAGGTTTTTGAACACTTTTTTATTGGAGTTTCTTTTGTATTTTTTCCATTTTTCCTAAGTCTATGCCACGATTTTACACATATCCTAAAAGGGTTTTCACGCTCAAGACTCAGTTCCAACACTCTTAACTCCCTCAAATTGAGAAACTACTATAAGCAAGGTAGAAGCTAGAGTTTCAAGTCTTTCGAGCAAGTTCTTCTTTCAAATCTCAATCTCTCACATATGTAAGGTTTCACTGAGAGTATTCCTCACTCTCATGCCTAAAGTATTTTGATCTTCAAGAATATTACTATATTGCTAGAATAAAAGCTAGGGTTCTTTTATGAAATTATGATCTTTCTTCAATAAACTATATTTTCATTGTATCACTTTGATTTTGAAACCTTATGGTACTGATTTAGTATGACTAATGATCATTCAAACGCTTATGAATTTTAAGCATGAAAATTAACATGATATAAATTACAACCTACATATAGGTTATTTTGAGGTATGACTTTTGAGTTTAGCCTTATATATGATTTAAGATGATACGAGGTTTATATACCTATGAGCATTATATGAATATATGTTGTTTTGGAAGGAATATTTAGTACCGAGAGTATGTGTGTTTAGAAAGCCCAAGTCACATAAATACGCGCTAACATAGGATTATATTTCACCGCTTTGTCGGTTGACCTTCTGGCCTGAGAGGCTCAGATTAGTGGATTCACATATGATAAGATATGTTTCTATACTTTGACAAGGTATATAGGGAAGCCCATCCAACTGGAATTATAAGTTAGGTGTCATGAGCTTGATAATGCTCAAAATACTTTCAAAAACAATGAGAAGAGTAAGCACTCGTTAGTAATAAAAATACCTAACAATAGAATCGAGGTTGAATCCCACCAAGAGTGATATAGTGAAAGAAATTCAATTAGGAAATTAAGAATGCAAACCGATTCATTTAAGCAATTAGAGCAAGTAGGTGGATGATTCCATCAAATTTACGAAAAGCTTTTTGGTATCAAGTGTCACAATTAAGCTAAAATTAGAGAATTCAAACAAGTAAGATACGATCCAGGGGTGTGGGGATTGACATAGATGTCAAATAGGGTACCTGTGCTTGCTCAGTAATGCTAAACAATCATGGATATGCTAGGTAATTTTCAATGACACTAAACTTCTTTGGATCTCAAAGCATCATATAATATAACCTCCTTTCGATCTTATCTATGTTAATTACAAATTAACCCACTACCTTACTAGAATCTCTCTTTCGAGCAGATTTGACCACTACAATTAAACCACAATTTCTCTTTTGGGCAAACTATAGAAATCAACCCTACATTAAACGCATCAAAATTACCCACTTCAATCAATCTCTTTCAAGCATTATTCCAAGATCTAGATGTAACACCTCGGATTTCAAAAAATCTAAACTAGAAATATTTAAATTGGGAATTAGGAAAATTAGTCTTTAATTGTGAGTTTTGGATCAACTTCAAATGACTATAACTTTCAGCACATGATGAGTTATGTGGTCCAAGAGATGTCACATGAAATATATATGAATCCTCTTTCCAAAGCCACCAAGTTTTCTAAATTACGAGTTTGAATGAGGGAGATTTTCCCATTTCAATTCAACATGTCATGTTAAGGAAATTCATTCAAATTAACGAGGGGTATTTTGGTCTTTTCCTTACCCCAATTAGTCCGCACATTTTTACACCCAAATTAGGGGTCAAAGCTGATTAGAATAAGATTATGCTAATTCTAAAAAACATTTGGAAAGCTAGGGAAGGTTCAAGAGGAGAAAAGGGAGAAAAGCTTAAGCATTCAGGAGTTCTTGCGATCTTCGAGGGATTTCGCAAAGGATTTGATCCTAAAGAGGTATGTAAGCTTTCATAATGATGGGTTTGTTTACCCTCACACCAATCATGAGTTTCTTGATTATATTTTATCCATGAAAAATCCATGTATTGAGGTTCTTGAAGTTTCGTTCTTAAATTTTAATTATGGGAGTTTGATGAGTTCTTGAGGTTAATGTTATGAGTTTGAGGGTTGTTTTGAGTATAACTTCATTTACTTATGTTGGGTATACGTATCTAAGAGAGTTAGGAAGAAATTGCTCGATTCTAGGTGAATTAGGGCCAGAAATCAAAGAGAAAATTCATCAGGTTTTCAAGGCAGGGGTAAGGGCGATGTGCCGCACCATCAATGCAAAAGAAATAGTGCTCTAGGGTCATCTACCCCTACTCATTTTTCATCGTTTACTCCGTCTAAGTCCTTCTAAAACATATATGTAATGACTTGTTCCCTTCGTAATGGAAAAACCAATGTGGAAGGAATTTGGGCCAGAAAACTTCTAAGTACTAACTTGAAAATTTATCGCCTAGGCCATACTTGGACAAAATCTAAGTTAGGTGGGGTCTAGGGAATCTGGTAATGGATGGAGGATTTAATTATGAGTTTGATCACGTGAAAAGATAGCCAAGACGTAAAGGAGCATGTACGGCTTTGCAGAATCGAATTCAGGCGAGTAGAACTCCTGAAACTGATCTTGGCGTGAAATGGCAGTTTTAGAACAACCAGTTTTGAAGGTGTGTTGTGAAATGGGAGCTTGGAACTAAAATTTTGAGTTTCTGTCTTAGTGCAAGCCACTGGGGCGGAATTAACCCCGTCAGGGCGGGGTCGCTATAGCGGGATGGGGTCCACTGTGGCGGGAAAGTCGTGACTTCAATCAAAGAAAAACCCCAAAAACATTATTTTCTACAAAACTTCTTTCTTAAGAGCGAAGGAATGACCCAGGGCAGTTTCTTATCAGATTCCCATGAATTCTCGCACTAAAGGTAAGCTAATTACTCCCCTAATCCGTATTTCGATTCTTAGAACTTAGAATCCTTGTAAATTATCATTGGGGGAGGGTTTTGGCCTAAATTTAATGGTGGGAAAAGCCCTAGTTGAACATTAAGATCATGGGTTTGGTCTTGGGTTGATATTTTGATATAATCTGGGTAAATTAGGCCTTTCTATTGATCCTTGCATTAATTACTTGTTTTAGACCAAGAACAAGCTGAAAGACTCTGGAAAGGCAAGGCTCAAATGTCTTGGAAGTATTCAGACTTGGTTTCAAGATAGGTGGTGGTTCGAATTCCTATTATGTTACATATGCTTGTTAATTGCTCCATTGTATGCATGCATGTATGTGAATAGGAAAACTTGAATCAAATTGAAGGAAATGATTAAGTATGAACAATTACATGCCATGAACTTGTTACTTTACTGTGTGACTATGTGCACTGTTCATTATGGGTGTGATTGTGACTGTGGTTGTGCTGATTTGGATCGGGTGTCACGTTCCTACACATACATTGGACTGGGTGTCACATTTTGACACATATATTAGACCATATATCACAATAAGACACATATATTGGACCGGGTGTCACGTTCCGACACACTAATAGTTTGGGTGTGGGTTCCATGAGAGAACCACTTGTGATTATTACATTCATATTTACCTGTCATTGATATTAGGAAATTGTATGTGGCTACTAAAGTGATAATTGAAGTATGCATTCTGTATATGTGTGTTTATTGTATTTTAATTACTTGCTTATGTTTTGTTGACTGGAGTAGCCGCATGATCCTACTAGTACACCGTGGTTTCGTGTACTGATACTGCACTTGCTCCTTCTTTGTTAAGTACATGGCATCTACAGGCGGCTACTGACAGACCTTAGTTAGGAGATCATTGACAGAGATCCGATTCGAGGGTGAGCCTATTCTTTTAGGCTGCCATGGATCCATCATTAGTTTATTCCATTCTTTTCAGACTCAGACTACATATTTAGACTTTTACTTATGTTTAGTTTTAGGGTTGCACCCTCTTTTTCTTAGACTTGTTAGTTAGTACAATTTCCGTACAATGACTTTCACGTTTTAGGTGTTGAATTTCCGCGAGGGTTATGCTTAGTTGTTTTGCCAAACTTTTGGATGTTATGGGAACTCCTTATTTAATTCGTCATTTAAACCTGCTTCCATATGTTTAAATGGTTTAGTTTCCTTAAGTTTTTTAGTCGGGTTGTTGTAGTGGTTCTCCCACCGGAGGGTTAGTGTGGGTGTCAATCACGGCGGTCTGGGTTGTGACAAAGTTGGTATCAGAGCCCTAGGTGCGTTGATCTCATTGCACCAAAATGAGTCTAGTAGAGTCTTGCGGAACGGTATGAAGACATCTGTACTTTTCTTCGAGAGGCTATAGGACTTTAGGAAATCTTTTTGTCTTCTTCTCCTTTCATGCTATGACTTGATTCTAATTGGTATCTGGTGATCCAAATTGGTATCTAATCTTTTTCACTCTTCTGTCCGCAGATGGTTAACACGTAATATAACGGTGTCAGGCCTGTAGCTCTAATTAATGAGCCAATAAAGGAGCCCGCAGTAAGAGGCCACGATCGAGGCAGGGGTAGAGTAAGAGAAAGGGGCGGATGCCGAGGAAGGGTAGCACCCGCCAGAGGTGGAGCCCTGATTGAGGATATTCCCAGGGAGGAGGCCCCTCCTGCACCCCAAGAAGAGGTAGAAGAGAATGTGTAGATCAAAGATGAGGAGGATGTTGGACCAGATGAGGGTGCAAAGGCTGAGACTACATGTCTTCCTTCCTTAGACCCAGTGATAGCTTAGCAGATCATGACTTTTTTGATGGGGTTGGTCGGCCCTGGAGTCCTTCCCACAGTGAAAGCGGCTCAACCTCCGGTCAACCTCCACATTGCTGCCACTGTTCCTAGTATGGATGGAGCATTAGACACTAATGACTTCTTTCATCCCCTATTGGGTCCAATGATGACTGGTTCTGAACATAAGATGTTGACTAAGTTTTTCAAGCTAAAGTCGCATGTGTTCCATGGTTCTGAGAGTGAGGATGCTTATGAGTTCATTCTGGATTGCTATGAGAGGCTTCACAAGTTAGGCATTGTACACCATCATGGAGTAGAGTTCGTGACCTTCCAGCTTCAAGGTGAGGCTAAGCAGTGGTGGAGGGCCTATGTGGAATGGAGATCGCCAGTCTTGCCCCCACTAACTTGAACGTAGTTCCATGCTTTGTTTATGAAGAAGTATGTGCCCCAAATTTTGAGTGATCACAAGAAGGATGAGTACATGGCCTTGGAGCAGGGTGGTATGACTGTATCTGCTTATGAGGCTAAGTTCCATGCCTTGTCCAGATATGCTACACAGTTGATGACTACAACGAAGAAGAGGATTCATCTTTTCGTCAAGGGATTGAACCCTGAATTATAGGTATTATCTATTTACATTACCTATGCAGGTAAAAGTTTTAATGAGGTGATAAACTTTGTGAAAAAAATGGAATGAGTTCGACGTGATGGGTAGGCCAAGACTTTGGCTAAGAATCCCAAGAACCCATGTAACTTTCATGGTTCCTACTCTAGAGGTTCAGGTAGGCCGATGATTATATCCTCACCAATTTAGTCAGCCCTGCCCGCTTCTACAGGTGGTTACTCAGGAACTTCACAACAGAATCCCATTCATGATAGTGAGGGAGCCGCACCAGCGTCTGGCAGCAGGCCATCTTTTGACCGTAGTTGTTATAATTGTGGAGAACCAAGACATATGAGGAGAGATTGTCCCCATCTGTGCATGTCTGACCTCGTGCAGTAGCAGACCAGAGCAGTGGTACCAGTGGGAAGCAGTAATAATGGCAGAGGGCATCCACAAGGTGGGAGAGGAAGGAATCAGCGAGACCTCGGATGCTGGGGAAATGGTAATGCAGGTAGAGGAGTAGTGCAGCCAGTCAAAGAGATTTCCCTTCAAGATGATAGGGCTCAGTTTTATGCCTTTTCGGGCAAGACCGAGGGTGAGGTGTATGATGTAGTGAACACATGTACTATTTCTGTATGTGACTGGATGGCTACTATTTTTTATCCAAGTTCTACTTATTCATATGTGTCAGTTCAATTTACCTTGGTATTTGATGCGGTTTGTGATGTGCTTGATGACCCCCATCCATGTTTCTACCCCAGTTAGAGAGTCTGTCATAGTCACCCATGTCTATCGTGCTTGTTCTGTCCTATTTATGGGTTTTCAGACTTTGGTTGATTTGGTTATTCTGGATATGACTCACTTTGGTATCATCTTAGGCATGACTTGGTTGTACCCCTATTATGATGTGCTTAATTGTAATGCTAAATCTATGACTCTAGAGATCTCGGGGAGGGAAAAGTTAGATTGGGAAGGGGTGTACAAGCCTAATCCAGCTAAGGTCATATTTTTCGTTCGGGCTAGGAAACTGGTGGGGGCAAGGGTGTTTGACATATTTGGGTCATATTCGGGATGTTGATGCTGAGTCTCCCTCTATTGAGTCTATTCCTGTAGTGTCTGAATTCAAGGAGGTTTTTCCTACCAATTCTCCTGGTATGCCTCCGAATAGGGATATAAATTTCTGCATTGACTTGGAGCCAGACACTCACCCCATCTCCATTCCTCCTTATCGCATGGCTTCGAAAGAATTGAGAGAGCTTAAAGCTCAAATCTAGGAGCTTCTTGATAAAGGTTTCATCTATCCTAGTGCTTCCCCATGGGGTTCTCCCGTCTTGTTTGTTAAGAAGAAAGATGGCAGTATGAGGATGTGCATAGACTATTGATAGTTGAATAGGGTCACCATCCGGAATAAGTATCCGTTGCCTCGAATAGATGATCTCTTTGACTAGTTGCAGGGTGCATCAATTTTCTCTAAAATTGACCTAAGGTCTGGTTACCATTATTTAAATATTAGGCCCGAGGTTGTACCCAAAATTGCATTCAGGACCTGCTATAGGCACTATGAGTTCTTAATGATGTCATTTGGGTGGACCAATCCGCCTGCAACATTCATGAGTTTGATGAATGGTGTGTTCAAACCATTTATGGATTCTTTTGTTATCGTCTTTATTGATGACATTTTGTTTTATTCGAATAATAAGAAAGATCATGTCGACCATATTCATATTGTTTTGGGTATCCTTAGAAAATAGAAGTTGTATGCAAATTTTTCTAAGTGTGAGTTCTAGTTGGCTTCAGTTGCCTTTTTGGGGCATGTGGTTTCAAAGGAAGGGGTAATGGTAGATCCCCAAAAGATCAAATAAGTCAAGAACTGGGTCCGACCTAGCTGTGTTACTGAAGTTAGGAGTTTCATGGGGCTCGCCAGCTACTATCGATGGTTTGTGAAAATTTTTGGTTCTATCGCCACACATTTGACAAGGCTGACCCAAAAGGAGGTGCCTTTCGAGTGGACTGACAAATGTGAAGAGATTTTCCAAAAGCTCAAGACTCTTCTTACCACAACATCTATTTTGACATTACCGGTGGAAGGTAAGGATTTCAATGTTTATTGTGATGCTTAACATTCAGGCTTGGGGTGTGCTGATGCAGAAAATAAATATCATAGCTTATGCATCGCGGTAGATGAAGGTGCATGAGAGAAACTCCTCGACACAAGACTTGGAGTTGGCAGCGGTAGTGTTCGCCCTCAAGATCTGGCGGCATTACCTTTATGGTGTCAAGTGTGAGGTGTTTACTGATCATCGTAGTCTACAACATGTATTCACCCAAAAGGACCTTAATCTGAGACAACAAAGGTGGATGGAGTTACTCAAGGATTATGATGTTACCATCTAGTATCATTCGAGTAAGGCTAACGTGGTGGCAGACGCATTAAGCCAGAAGATGGTGAGTATGGGTAGTCTAGCTTACTTGGGTGTGTCCAAGCGACCTTTGGCGAAGGAGATTCAAACCTTGGAGTCTAACTTCATGTAGTTGGGCATCTCAGAGAAAGGTGGGGTGTTAGCCATCATTGAGGTTAAGCCCACATTCATTGAGGAGAACAAGGCCAAGCAGTTTGAAGATGAGAATTTGAATGAGCTCAGAAAGAAGACAGTGTCTGGCAAGGCACAAGATGCGGCTCTTGATGAGGGTGGCGTGCTCAGATTTAAGGGAATAATTTGTGTTCCCCTAGTGGATGATGTGATTCAGAAGATATTGACAAAATCCCATGGTTTGTGGTATTCCATTCACTCGGGTGTGACCAAGATGTACCGAGATTTGAAACGACTTTATTGGTGGCCTGACATGAAGAAATACATAGCTGAGTTTCTGGCTAAGTTCCAAAACTGTCGGCAGGTAAAGTATGAGCACCAAAGGCATGCAGGTTTGCTTCAACAAATGTCAATTCCTGAATGAAAGTGGGAAATGATAGCTATAAATTTTGTGGTTGGTCTTTCCAAGACCTTGGAGAAGTTTGACTCCATTTGGATGGTGGTTGATAGACTGACTATAATGCTCAGCCCATTTCATTCCAGTCAGAGTAAACTATAATGCTCAGCAGTTGGCTAAGGTTTATGTGAAAGAGATAGTGAGGCTGTATAGGGTTCCCCTTTCCATCATCTCGGACCGTGGTACACAATTCACATCCAAGTTTTGGGGAAAATTGTATGAGGAGTTGGGCAGTCAACTCACTTTTAGCACAACCTTCCATCCAGAGACGGACGGGCAGTCAGAGAGAACTATTCAAGTGTTGGAGGACATGTTGAGGGCATGCGTGATTGACTGTGGAGGGCATCGGGATAAGTTCCTACCTTTGTGTGTGTTCTCCTATAATAACAGTTACCACTCTAGCATTGACATGGTACTGTTCGAGGCACTTTATTGGAGAGGATAACCCATAGGGTTATTTGAGGTTGGAGATGTGAAACCTTTGGGGGTTGATTTGGTGAAAAATGCTCAGGATACGGTAAGAATCATCCAAGCTAAGCTTGTAGCAGCCTATAGTCGACAAAAAAAGTATGCACACCTTAAGGTAAGGGACATGACATTACAGGCTCGTGAGCATGTTCTTCTAAAAGTGTCAACCATAAAGGGGGTGATGAGATTCGGCAAGAAGGGCAAACTTAGTCCTCGATACATCGGACCATTTGAGATTCTTGACTGTGTATGGCCTGTGGCTTATAGGTTGGCTTTACCGCCTAGCCTATCGGGAGTCTATCCAGTGTTCCATGTTCCCATATCGAAGAAGTATCATGGGGATGGTTATTACATCATAAAGTGGGACTCACTTTTTCTAGACAAAGACCTTCATTATGAGGAGGACCCAGTTGCAATTCCTTATCGTGATGTCTGCAAGTTGAGGACCACGGAGATAAAGTCTGTGAAAGTTCAATGGAAGCATCGTCTGGTTGAGGAAGCTACCTGGGAAACCGAAAAGGACATGCGAGACAAGTATCCCCAATTGCCTTAGCCAGTTACCTTAGTTTATCACTCGGGGATGAGTGATGGGTAAATTGGTATCTATTGTAACGACCTATTCTCGTCGTTATGGAAAATTCAAGAGGGAAAGAATTTGAGCCAGAAAACTTCTGAGTAGTAACTTGGAAATTTCTCGCCTACGCCAGACTTGGAAAAAATTTGAGTTAGGTGAGGTCTAGGCCAATCTAGTAATGGATGGGGGATTAATTATGAATTTTATCATGTGAAAGGATAGCCAAGACGTTAAGGAGACTGTACGGCTTTATTGAATCGAATTCGGGCGAGTAGAACTCCTGAAACTAACCTTGGCGTGAAAGGGTAGTTTTAGAACGTCCAGGTTTAAAGGTGTTTTGGGAAATGGGAGCTTGGAACTCAAATTCCAAGTTTCTGTCTCCGTGCAAGCTACTGGGGTGGAATTAATCCCACCAAGGCAGGGCCGCTGTGGTGGGATGGGGCCCACCGTGGTGGGACAGTCGCGACTTAAATCGGAGAAAAACCTCAAACACGTTATTTTCTGCAAAACTTCATTCTTAAGAGCTAAGGAACGACCCAGGGCAGTTTCTAATCAGAATCCCCATGAATTCTCACGCTAAAGGTAAGTTAATTACTTCCCTAATCCGTATTTTGATTCTTAGAACTTAAAATCCTTGTAAATTATCGTTGGGGGGAGGGTTTTGGCCTGAAGTTAATGGTGGGAAAAGCCCTACTTGAACATAAGGATCATGGGTTTGGCTTTGGGTTGATATTTTGATATAATCTGGGTAATTAGTCCTTGCGTATTAATACTTGCATTAATTACTTATTTTAGACAAAGAACAAGTTGAAAGACTCCAGAAAGGGAAGGCTCAAGTGTCTTAGGAGTATTCAGGTTTGATTTCGAGGTATGTGATGGTCCGACTTCTTGTTGTGTTATATATGCTTGTTAATTGCACCATTGTATGCATGCATGTATGTGAATAGGATAACATGAATCGAATCTAAGGAAATGATTAAGTATGATTAATTTCATGCCATGAACTTGTTACTTGACTCTGTGACTATATGCACTATTTATTATGGATGTGATTGTGACTGTGGTTGTGCTGATTTGAATCGAGTGTCACATTCCGACACATACATTGGACCGGATGTCACATTCTGACACATATATTGGACTGGGTGTGACGTTTTGACACATATATTGGACTGGGTGTCACATTCTGACACACTAACAGTTTGGGTGTGGGTTCCATGAGTGAGCCACTTGTGATTATTACATTCATATTTACATGTCATTGATATTGGGAATTGTATGTGGCTCCTAAAGTGATAATTGAATTATGCATTCTGTATATGTGTGTTTACTGTGTTGTAATTACTTGCTTATGTTTTGCTGACTGGAGTAGTCGCATGATCCTACAAGTACACTGTGGTTTCGTGTACTGATACTACACTTGCTCTTTCTTTGTTGAATAAAGAGCATCTTCAGGCGGTTATTGACAGACCTCAGTTATGAGATCATTGATGTAACACCCCGGAAAGTTCTTTGGCTAAACTAGAGCTTATTGAGAGGGTTGGAGTCAAGGAGGTGGACAAGGGCTAAGGGAGGGGACCTAGGCAGTCCACCCTCCCCTAGTCACTGCCCTAGTGACCACGACAACCTCCACGACTCGTGGTAGGGACCACAGATCGTGGTGTTGTCTGTGGTAGCATAGGCAGTGAGCCCCCTAAGACTGCCCAAAATAGGCTCTTCTTCATGAGAAACTTCACGGCTCGTGGTGAAGACCACGACTAGTGGGAAGGCTCACAGAGAAGAGTTGGGTGTGTGAGGATGACAAGAAAGTGTCCTAGCCATTGCCTCAAGGTCCACGAGAGGGACCATGGCTCGTGACTTTGACCACGGCTCGTGGAGCCCTTCGTGGAGTTGCCTTGGGCGTGTGAGCTTAAGGCGCAAGCTGCCTAGATACTGCCTCAAGACCACGAGAGGGACCACGACTTGTGGGTCCCCTCATGGCACGTGGGCAACTCACTTAAAGTGAGGGTTATTTTGGGGTTTTCACATTTAAGTCCAATTGAAGTGGAGTCATTTGGGTAATTTAAGGGGTACTATTTAAGTCTTTTAAGTCAAAATACACCCAATTACTTCATATTTTCTAAACACCCAAATCAAATTCCAAAAGTTCATCTTCTCTCAAAATTTCTCTCTCTAGAACTCAAGGAAGAAGAAGAGTAGAATTGGAGCTAGGTCTTGAAGAATCAAGGGGTTTTCACTCAATTTCTTTGAAGAATCACAACCAAGGTAACTCCTTCATCCTTGGGTAGTCTTCACCCATGGAGTCCCTCCAAACCAAATTTCAAAACTAGTGATTTCTCCAAGTTAGGGTTTGACTTCAATCTTATGGGTTCTTTCCAAAAACGTTTTTAATGGTTGATTTATGA
>JAJOOS010011293.1:0-10752 GCA_029582725.1 Solanum chiquidenum | reverse complement strand
ACCCTGTCCCGCTTTGGTGGAAGAAATCCCACGCTGGCGGCCTCGCCGTTGCGGGAAAAATCCCGCCCCAGCAGCCCTAACGTAAACAGAACCCCTGTCAACAATTTTCTGAGGCTTTTCTCATTTCTAATTTCCCATAGATTCCTAGGTTATACTAAGCATTTTAGGGTAACCAACTTAGTTAGGATGGTCAAGGTCTACCCCGAGTCAACCCAACGATATGCATTTCAAAATTCATTCTCTTACATTCAACACCACAACCACGCACATCCCGAGGATATGCCCATACGCTCACACTATTATTGTCGATCGCAACACACGTCCAGATTTCGTTTACGAACCACATCACAGATTATCTAAACCCTTGCACGGAACTTAGTCATGACTTTCCTTTCCAATCACAAGTTCACGAAACTCAAGCAATCATAACTCACATAATTTCGAATATTTAGTCTAGCATATTGCACATATCACAATTCAAACAAGAAATATAGTACACATAGTCATGTCATCGCCTCCAAGCAAACACACATTTCACATTAACAGTGAATTAAGACAATATTAAGAACGCATTCACAGTTTCAAGTCACAACTCACAGACAAGTCCAAATTATTAATTACTTCGCTCTATGGATGACCATTACTGATCATCTATGCATTTACACCACCCCTAGGTCTAAATACCAATTGGAACCTTCTCATTTCCAATTTGCTTTGCTTGTGTCCCTACAGTCGTGACCACGACGTCAAGTTCACTTTATCGAGATACCAATTGAAATTGGGAGATACCAATTGAACTCAACTCATACCACAAGCGACAACTCATACGAAATGAGAGAAAATGTGGAACAACTTCCTAGAATGCTTCCTAGCTTCCTGAAGATTAGATGTGGACGTCAACACACCAATCCGCAAGAGTCTATTCCACATTTTACTTTTGTACTGAGAGACCGATAACCTGTGCTCTGATACCAATTTGGCATGACCCAACCCATCGGGCCATGCAGACACCTACTCTAACACCTAAGTAGGAGAACCCTCAAATCCCAACATTTTTAAAAATGCGGAAAAATTAGGAAAACTAACGAATAAAAGAAAATCATGTAAAGTTTTATAGAACAAGAGTTTTAAACGACTCAAAGTTAAGACTTGTAAAGTAATTAACACCCCTAAGGATCTAGTCTAAACATGTACAACAACTACTAAGAGTACAAAGTAAAAACATAATAACGAAAAGACACAGCTCCCATCATGCGGAAGGAAAAATAGAAGCTGCTGGAGATTTGCCTTCGTCTTCACTTATGAAATATCATTGATCCTGCAACCAGACTATGCCCAAATGGTATAGCAAAAGTAGTATCAGTATAACCACACGTACTGATAGGCATCATTGGTCAACCCGAATACCCACCGCATAATATAATAAATCAACTGGCAAAACATGCAACAAGACTAATCGCTCCTCCACCTTTATATTTTGCCTGCCCTTACTATTCCGGATATTAATATCATACTAGCATACTTGCCTCTAACCCCTTACTCGCTTCGCTCGTAATCATACCTAATCATTCTATTCCTTAAGGAAATTTCGAATATACTACCAACCGACCAACCATTCACGTCACACCCTTACGCTTCCCTCATCTCCACTCAACTTATGACCTCATATTACGCCTATTAAGGCTTACGGTCCGCTTATGTTACCACCTCAAACCTCAATAATAATACCCTTGACCACACTGCAATTAACAAAGATAGCATTGGGACCTTAGATTCCCCCTTACCATACCACCACCCGAATTGGGACTCTACCATTCACAATTCATTACGCAAACGGGTACCTCCAATTAACTATCACATTGTAACCCCCACATATAAGAACATAATGTACAATCCAATAATCATTACAAGAAACATGTCCAATACCACATTATCAAAAATACACATATATGACAAGTCAATGGTCGTCTCGTGGAACCCAAGTCCAAACTGTTAGTGTGGCGGATTGTGGCACCCGATCCAATGCAATATGTATTTCGGTACGTGACATCCGATCCCAGTTAGTACGCCGGAATGTAGCACCTGATCCAATGCAATATGTATGTCGGTATGTGATATCTCATCCCTAACATCACAGTACAAGCACAATCACAATCACATCCATAACGTATAATACTCACATCATATAGTCAAGTACTCAAGTTCCTGGAACGCATTGTTCATAATCAATTCATTAGATTCGTTACTACTATTATACTTTGCACCTACACATGCATATTATACAACCACCAGTCAGCATACGTCTCACAAAATAGGAAATCACAACTATTCCCAAAGCCTAATTCACAAAATAGGGCATTTTCCTTCGGCGTACGTCTAATGTAACACTTAGGGATATATACATAATCAACCCTTTTTTGGTGCACAAGAAGCCTACACATACTACGCAGTGAAGAACAAATTTATAACTACTCAATAAATAAACCTAGCCTACCTAGGCGCTAAGCGGTTACACAAAATTATATCTCCAATTCTTGTTTTTGAACCTCGTGATGGTGGATTTGACCAAGAATTTGCAAGCTATCGTCGTCCTTACGCTAGAAATCTCTTCCTCCTTCTTTCCCAAGCTTAGGGCAACTTTTGGAGGGTTTTTGGGGTGATTTATATCTAATTTTGGTGTTTTGGAAAAAGGGAGAAAATAAGGTTTCGCGTTATTTAAGTTTTGTCTCGTTCATCCCGCTCTGGCATGATCTCTACCGCTCTGGCGCCGCCGCCCTAGCGACAACTAGCCCGCTGTGAAGGGATAGTGGACCGAGTTTTTTCTCGACATTTTCCTCCCATGAATAATGACGGTTTGGGTCGTTACAATAGGTGGCATAAATAGTATATTTACTCTCTTGGAGGCATGTGAGAGACGAAAAAGAAGTTGTTAAAATTGATTAGTATGAACACGTGTTTGTTTTTAATTGGACATTTTTACAATTTATTAATGACAAACTGCTCATTAGCCCCCTAAACTTGAAGTTTTTATTCTGTGTACACCTAAACTCTATTCTGTTTTAATTACCCTCCCTCCAAACATGTGTATTCCTCCATCGCGTACACCTTTATTATCCACCTGGCGTAGAAATTGACAACAAACTCTAGCAGGCACGTGAGGAAGTAAATTTTTGCTACATCATAAAGCTACAACGATAAATTTTTTTTATAAAATCTCCATTTTTCTTTAATTTTTGGCATCTTTTCAAAACTTTCTCTCTCTATTCTCTAACTATTTATTCTCCCTACTCCCTTCTCCTTTTTTTAAATTTCAAAAAAATTCTCTCTTTTTCGTTTTAATTGCATTTGTTAAATTCATGAATTATAATATGAGACTTGTTTGTTTATGTGGGACTCCTCCAATTTTGAAAATTTCATGGACAAATGACAATTCCAGACGTAGATTTCTCGGTTGTAGACACTATGGGGTATGTATTGTTTCATACTTTTTTTCTTTTAATTTGTCAATTTCTTATTATGTAATTTTTTTAACTTTGATTTTATGAAATGCAGTCCTTATTTTGAAATCCTTGTAAGTTTTTCGATTGGTATGATCCAGAATTTCTTAGCCAGGTGAATACTTTGATTTTGGGTCTGTTGAAGAACACCAACAAACAACAAAAATAGCTTAAGCGTAGATGGATGTTAAAACTGATTTTGGGCATTAATTTGATATGTAATCTGATATTGTTATTTTATTTAGTGTGTCGTTGAATATATTTTTTTGTGAATGTAATTGTTATTAGCGCAAGGTCTTTTGGTTCTAGGGTTCTCATTTTGTGCATTAGTTTGGTTTGGTGTTTCAGTGATGTATGTTTCTGCTATATATATATCTTAGTGTATGTTTAATTGACTTGTCCTTTTTTCATAAAACTACAATTACATGGAATAGGTAATATGATAGCAAAACACGAAATAATAACATAAAGGCATAACATAACTAGTGCTTTCTTGATCATTTAACACAAACATCATAGTGTCTCATTGTTTCAACCAACAACCACAATAACTTAAGTTGACCACCAAAACACAGAATATTCACTACTTTAAGTTTGGTTGAACAACCACACATGCACCAAAACACAAAACGGTCACTACTTTAAGTTTGGTTTAACAACCACACAAGCACCAAAACACAAAACAGTCACTAATTTAAGTTTGGTTGTTACAACCACACAACCACCAAAGCACTAACACACATTAACTAAGAAGTTTTCTTTGAGGGAGATTTTCCCTTGTCTTGTGCCCTTGTTTGAATTCCAACAGCTTTTGATCTGGTTTGAACACGACGCATAACACTTTGGACTTGAAGTTCTCTTTGAGTCATGGCCTGCTTGCCTTTCCACTTCAGTCCCTTGGTAGGTTTAAAACCAATATCCCCTGTCACATGCGCAAAACTCTACACACCAGTATTAACCCTCCAACTGCTAGCCAATTTTTGCTGAAATATTAACAATCTAGTTATTTTGGGACTCACATTTAAAAATATAATTTTGATAATTTTATAAGACACTTACATTAATACATGTATATCCACTATCAACAACAAATACACCTTGTCCCACAATTCTTGGCCTCTTCTTGTAACCACTTCCTGCACCTCTTCTTGTACCAGTGTTGTTGTTGCTTGCTCTTTCATATTGACCTCTACCCCTCTTTTTCCCAGTGATGGACTAATGTGAGTAGAAAAATAAATAAAACAAGAGACTAAATTAATAAGTAACCTAATCTAATTTATAAAAGTAAATTAATGTGAATGTACCTCTTGAGTGGGTGTTGGAGTAGACTTAGGTTTAGCATTTTTTGAACAGCTTCCCTTGTTATGATTTACTCCTCCGCAAATTGAACATGTCATTATTGTCCTCATTCTTGGCAACTTTCCAGCTTTTCTCACTTCACCAATTTCTCTTTTTCTGTTCTTTGGTGGCCTACCATGCATTTTTCTTGCCTCTAGTGGTTCAACTATTGGGTTTCTACTTTCAGGCCACATTTCCATGGTTTGGATTGGTCGAATGAAATAAGAATATGTCTTAGATATATCTCTTTTCTATACCAGCTTGAAATTACTTGTGATGCATCCATGTTCAAGTGGTTCATTGTTGCTATACCATGTGCACATGGAATACCTGTCACGCCCCTAACCTACACCCTGGGCGGGACTGGCACTCAAGAACCATTGTTGTCCCTACGTGAACCCTTGGCCTGGCTTAACTCTTAGCGGAAGACTTACTCATGATAAAAGAAAGTATTAAAATACAATCAAACTAAATTGTCTCAACAATTAAATTAGAATGTTTTAAAGATCAACATTCAACATGCCAAAATGTCAACTCCAGTCTCAACTTAAAAGCTGAAATAGAAAGACTCAAGAACTAACATCAACTAACTGTCTATGAAACCTCTAACAACTGAGATGGATGTTGGGACAATACCCACGACATCCTAATAACTAACTGATAAAGCAATAAAAGGGGCCCTCCGAAATCAAGGAGGCTCACCAAATAGAAGAGTTATGTGATGAAGGTCGTCCTATACCTTGCCGGGGGTAGAGAACCTAACTACTAAGTGAATCCACTAGTCTATGCTAAAAAGCACTAAGGAATCATCTAAAAAGTATGACCCTTTTATACCCATGTTGGCTACATGGTTTATGAGGGCTATGAGTTGTCTAAACTCTCCCCCATATCGGTGCTCAATACTACTCCCAAAAATGTACTAGCTCATATGTTTAAAAACATAACATTTTCTGTGATTTGAGATAATTGCTCAAAAACTATCCCAAAGTCTCTGTTGGAAATCAGTGTTTTCTCTCTTGCATAATTGTGAAAGCATTTACTCTTTACTGAAAACTAGCTCAAAGGCTCTTTTGGAAATCGGTGTTTCCTTTCTTGTTTAAATGTGAAAACATTTACTCTTTGAGAATACATAGTCACCATATACTCTTTTGAAGAAATGAATTTCACTCTTTAATCTTTACTAAACTCAAAACTCAAGTCTGAAAACAAGTTTAAAGCATTTGCAAAAGACTTTTGAAAATACTCTAAGAACTCTCTAGACTTGGCTCTTAACTTTCTTTGAATTTAAATTTATGGATTCAAGGTTATTATTCATGTTTATGGATGATATCATGATGTTTGACGTACCTTAGAGGGTAAAAATCAACTAGAAAACAGAGGTACGATTCAAGGGAATTCAAACGGAAAGAAGTGGGAAAAGGTAGAAAACTTGGCATCCCTGGCGCTTTGAGTGGCACCGGGCGCCAGAGCTCAAACTTTAGAGCCTAGGTTGGGGCGCTCTGAGTGGTACGGCACCCCAGAACCCAAACTTCAGAGCCTGACTTGGGGCGCTCTGAGTGGCGCGGCGCCCTACCCCTTTTCCCTAGAATTTTGATGAATTTTCTTGCTTGTTTTTCAGCCCTAAACCATCTAGATTTGATTGGTTCCTTCCCCAAACACTTAGATTCGAATACCCAACCAAAGTATACAAGAATCTACTCAAAACTAACTTCAAATCTCATGAAACTAACTCAAGAACTCAACAATCAAGAACCCAATAGAAACTTCAACAAAATCCCTCAAGAACTCAACTACTCTACTTTCAAAAACGTAATTACGCTAAAATAAATCATTATTGGCGCATGGGTGAACGAACCCAATGGTATGTGATCTCACATACCTCGTAGGAATTAACCATTGGCGAAATCCACAAGCTAAACTTCAAGAACGCGACGAATCCTTGGCTTCTTCTCCCCTCTTCTCCTCTTCTTTTCTCTAGTCTCAAAACCCTAGCATAATTTTATGAAGCGTAAACTAAACCAAATCAGTTTAGACCCCAAATAAATTACTAAAAATGGATTAACTTTATTGGATGGTGAAAAGACCAAAGTACCCCTTTAAAATTCGGTTAACTTTCCTTATCTAGACAGCCCAACTTCAAACGAACATATCTCCCTCATACGAACTCGAAAATGAGCAAATTCGGTGGCGTTGGAAAGATAATTCAAAGACCTTTCATACAGTATCTTGTAGCCCACCTAACTCATATTGTTCAAGGAGTTATGGTCATTTGAAATTGACCCAAAACTTATACTTAGCTTAACTTGTCAAAATTTCCAAATTTGATTATTTCCAAAAATGACTTCTTTCTAATTCTAATTCTTTCAAATAACGGGGTGTTACAATACCTTTTAATTCCCAAGATCTGCAACTACATTTATGTTGACCCAAGTTCACAGTATGCTTGTATGCCCCTTCTAAAACTTCAAATCCATCATCACCATTCCATTCAATGTTGCACTGCATTAATCTTGTTACATTGGTATTGAATACCATCATTTCCATTGGAGATATTTCATTTTTCCATGTATCAGCAAATGATCTTGACTTACTCACCCTACTCATCAACTTAATTCTAATTTCTTCCATCATAGTTACAATAGTCTTGTTCTTAGGTCCCAAGATCCAAGCATTGAAACTCTCTGCCATGTTGTTATCTATACTATCACATTTTGAAAAAGTTTGGAAAAAAGCTTTGCACCATTTCTCCTTGTTGTATTTGATAAGGTCTTCAACTATACATTTTCCTAACTTGGATAGAGCATTTATATTGTACTTGAAATGTGCCTCAAAAGTGGCTCTAGCAGAAGCCCAAAATTTCTTCCTTCTCTCTATGCCTCTCTAGTTTTGTGACCAATTTGCTAATATGTGTCTAGCACACATTCTGTGCTCACATTCTGGAAATACTTTATCTGCAACAGCTATTAGTCCCTGTAGTTGCAAAACAAAATAATAAAGATAGTTAAATTTTGATCAAATTAAATTAAAGACACACAAAAAAAAGAAATTAAGTTACCTTTTGCATATCACTAAAGATAGTGATCTGTTAGCTTACCCTTGAATTTTTTTTTTGCTTTTTTCAATATCTTCATACCCTTCATCAAGTCCAACTTCACCTAAAAACCTTTTGTGTTTTCCTTCTACTTTCTCCTCCTACTTTCTCTAAACTTTCTCACATCTTCTGTAACAATCCTCAATTCCTCATGCACATCACTTCCATAGTCAATAGATTGGTCAGAACAAATAGAATCATTGTCTATATCTTTCTCTGCATTTTCTTGGGCACTTGGTTCAACTTCTTCTTGAATAGAAGGTTCAGTTCCTTGTTGGACAGAAGGTTCAGTTCCTTGTTGGACAGAAGGTTCAACTTCTTCTTCAGTATCAGTCCAATCTATTGAAGAATAACCATCATCAGTTTCTTGTTGGACACCTGCAACCCCATCATTCTCAACTCTTTCACAAGATGGAAAGGTAGAAGAGGAACCTAACCCTAGATCTGATTTTTTTGGTTGTGCAGTTAAAGAACCATCAGATTCCCCATGTGCATTAAAAGACTCACCCACTTGACTTAAAGATTGACTAATTTGACCTTCAGTGGGACCCACATCCTCCAGAATAGTGTCATGACACACATAAATATCTATTGTGTCCCTATCATACATAAATAATGTTATGTTACAAATGTCCATGTCATTTTTCAGTTCCACCAGATCACCCCCTAGAGATGGAACTACATAAGTTTTTCCTAACTTACTAATCCCAAAAGACTTAGCATAATCTGCAAGTTCAGGAATTTACAAATGATCTTCATCCACATTCTCCGCATATTCAGTCCTACCCCCAACATATACTGGACCTACCTCACTCACCAAGATACCCCCAAATTTGAATCTTAAATTGAGGTAGTTAGTGGCCATAGTGTCAACCTATAACCACAATAATAATCAATATATTGTACAAGGCAACAACAGCAAAACAAATGCAACAACAACAAAACAGAGGCAACAACAGCAAAACAGAGACAACAACAGCAAAACAGAGGCAACAAAACCAAATTTTACTCATAAGCATACAATTATACAAGGAAAATTATAATATTTAACAATACAAAAACATAATAGATAAATTGGAACCCTAAAACCCCTAAAATATTGATTTTACTCAACAACATACAAATATACATAAGAAAATTACAAAAAAACCCAACATTTAACAATACCAAAATAGAATATTGAAATCAAAATCCTAGGATCTTAATTTTACTAAAAAGCCCTAATTTTTTTAACTAATTACCAGAAACCCTAATACTCATGCATGCATAAGCTGAACAAGTTCATAATAATACATTCATTAAGTTAAAATTCTATTTGAAAACTATCAAACCCCTAATTGGAAGATCAATCGGACACTCAATTGAAAACTATGGTGAAACCCTAGTCGAAGAATATGGCGAAACCTTAAATGAAAAATGGGGCAAAATATAAATGAAAAGTAAAGGAAATAAACAATAACACATCATAAGAGTGGATAATCACTTATTTGGTAAGAATTTTAGACAAGATTGAAAGAAAATCGACCAAACGCTTCATGAAATCAAGTAAGAACTTCACGTCTAAGAACTTTAACTGACCCAAATCCAGAAAGAGTTTCGCGAAATCTGCCCTTTACTCCATCAATTACATTTCTTAGAGAGTCAAAAGGTTTGAAATCTGCCCTTTACTCCGTCGATTACACTTCTTAGAGCTTAGTGAGAAGCTTAGTCCGGAAGTTTTAAGAAGTTTGACATTTATTTATCTAGGTGGCTAATATTTATCCAACTGGAAATCCACATCACCACTTTTGTCAACCTGTTATGTGTGTGTAGACACGATTGGAGTGGCTGGACTATACAAGTGTACGCGATGGAGGAATAAACAAGTTCGGGGGATAATTAAAACGGAATATAGTTTAGGTGTACACTGAATAAAAAGCTTCAAGTTCAGGAGGGTAATAAGCACTTTTGCCTTTATTAATTAATTAACATTAAAACTTAAGTTGATATTTTTTTAATTAATTTTCTTTTTTCCTTTGTGAAATAGAGTCAAATTTTATCTTTTTTAGAAACACAATTAGTATTTTTACCACATGTACTTAAATTTTTGGAGAATTCTTTTTGATATTATTCATCAATTTGTATACCATTGAGATATTTTTTCCTTTTCTTTTTGATTTTTCATTCAAACACTTAATTTGAAATTTACTTATGACAAATTATTTTTTATAGAGATAAAGGTCAAAAATACACCTAAAATATTGAAAAAATTTATTATGGGAGAGGCCCAACCAACCAAAGTTGTGTGAGGCTCCACCCATTTTTTGACATGTGGATCGTGGGGGCCCAAGCTATCAATTAAGACTGAAAAATGAAACTAAAGGAGAGAGAATGTAAAGTTTGAGTGGGAATTGCAATACAATTGTGGGGTCCACATCAACTTCAATTAAATAAGTTAAAATATTATATTAAAAGTGGAAAAGTGCACAGTAAAAGAGGTAAGGAAGGGAATAAAAGGTCATATTTATTAGCTGATCAATATTTTTATTTTCTTTAAACTTTTATTTTATAATTTGGTATTTGACGTTAATAGTAAATTAGTTTGAAGACAATAAAATATACACAAATCTTATCTTATCTTGTAATATAGAACTATTTTTAAAAGTAACGCGAGTTTAAAGAAAATAGAGTGTAAGCAAATTTCAATATAAAAATAATATTTTTTAATAGATATTCAATTCAACACGTTAAATAAATGTTAAATAGAGTTCAACATGAGTGTTTTTAATAAATAATAACACCCATCGTTTATAATTTGGATTGAGTTTCAGTCGTAGTTCTTTGTAT
>JAJOOS010011292.1:0-18076 GCA_029582725.1 Solanum chiquidenum | reverse complement strand
AACATAACAATATACTGTACCATAAATTTCCAAATTAATAGAAAAACCTAACTATCCATAAATGAACATGACCAAATTAATTGGGACATAAGTTGTACGTGCCGTCGTATTTCAGGAACAACAAGGTCTGCAAGTTGCTCTTACAAAACTCCATTAAATTATACTCTTTATACAATAATATTCACAACTACTCATACAAATACAAATCATTTTCTCTACCAAAATAATAAATGGCCTTGTAGTTCTATTATATATATATGCCACCCAAAAAAATAAATTGAATTAACAAAAATGGATAAGATGAAATTAATATGGGGTACAAAACGAAAAAAAGAAAAAGTGAGGGTGGTTTATCATCAAATTAACCAAAAATTGTGTGCAATTATTTCTGAATGTTAATCATTTCTAGTTAGCATAATGTTAATCATTCTGCTTCCCCATCACCAATTCTACTCACTGTGCCTTTTCTCCTTTTGTAAATTTTCGGTGCAAAGCTAGAAATAGTAATAATACTATTTATAAAAATATTTAAAACAATGTTTCTTATTTTTCTAAGACTTACCAAAACACTAATGAGTAGTTATTGTGGAAGAAGTTATATTTTCTAATGAAGTAGGCAACCAACTCACTGTTTGTATTTAATATTTATACAATACAAGAATTTCATTCATCGACAGGCGTAACAATATTTGAACAAGTGTTTAATCACTACAAGAAAACACGATAAATTCCGTAACTAAATCATTGTTAAAAGCCTAAAACGTTTATAGTTAAAATGAATTTTCTCATAATTCGTTACTACTTCATTCTTCAATATTTGTCCCACAACTTTGCACTCGATATAATGTATTCAAGCAAAAGAGGATTAATCACTCATAAATAAGGGCATATTGAGTTTGGAAAATGTTTAAATCTTCAGCTAAAATATTGTCTTCACTTTTCTGGTACAAGGAAATCTTCAGCATATGGAAACATGCGCCGTGCAGCCCAGTCTTTTGACTTGTTTTTGTCCAATATTTCAACAACAGTGCTACAACGGCATTGGACCCAAACACGATGATAATTCATACATATTCCTTGTCGTTTTCCTAGTCACTAATTGAAAGTTTAACCTTATTTCAACTAATAACAATTAAACATCAATACTATCCGGTTTGTTAATATTTATATCTTTTTTTTTTTTTTTTGATTTGTTAATGTTATTAACCTTGAAAATATGCGGGGTTAAAACTTTTGACCCGCAGGCAAACCTTCAAGCTGAAAAAACTTATTGAACTTGAAATTTTGCTCACGAGTAAACAGAACTCACCGGCCTGCATTGCGTTCTTGTAAATCTCACCCATATAAAACTTTCTAGGACAAATTACTTAACTACACTCCTTTACTTACCTTAATATCCATTTATCCCTACTTATTTCAAAAAATTTAAAAATCCCTTATTTACCTATGTATCCCACATGTATCCCGTGTACAACGCTATGTATCCCGCTATGTGGAATGTATCAAACGCTATGTATCCCGCATGTATCCCGTGCACAGTGCTATGTATCCCGCTATGTGAAATGTATCAAACCTAATGTATCCTGTGCACAACGCTATGTATCCCGCTATGTGGAATGTATCAAACCTAATGTATCCCGTGCACAACGCTATGTATCCCGCAATCATCATTTTTAAGGGATTTTTGGTAAATAGAAAACTAAAAGGGATAAGATGTTATTTAGTACTTATAATATGTGGTTCCTATAATTTATACAACTTTCTATATCAAGCACCTTTTTTGTTTTCAACTGTTCACAACAAGCACTTTTTCTGCCTGGCCCAATACTTCAACTGTTCAAACAACAGTTCTACATGTTTTATGGCCCAAATAGTGTAGTCAACCTCGGCCCATCGCTCAGACTAGAGTACAATACTGTCCTGGCTGTACAAAATTAAACCAAACCGCAAACCGAAAAAAACCCGATTAGTAATTTGATATTGGAAAAAAAACTCAATTATATTTGGGTTGGTTTGGTTTCAACTAAAAAAAACCAACCCGAGACCAAACCAACCCTACATTATATATATAATTTTTAAAATTTTATTTTATACGTAAAAATATTTACTTTGATATAATTTTTACATATTTCTTATACTTTTTCATAGTTTTTAATCTTTTAATATATTTATTTCATGTTTGAAAGTTAGAATTCTTAATGATCCAATAAAGATTATAGTCCATAGATGTTGGTAATTATAATAAAGCTTAAATCAAAATCAAATTAGTACTAATGCAAAAAGAAAATCAATTCAACACTAACAATGACAATAATATTAAATATTTGTTCTTTAATCTTACATAGGTTTAGACAATTAAAATATATAATCTAATTTTACTTTCCTTTAATATTTGGTCATGTAACTAATAATTATTAAATTTATTTTAGCATGATTTAGTACTTTTAAATTATGATCAATTTCATTATGACTTATTAATTTGCAATATTTGTTTTACGCAATTTCATTATTATTTTTTTGTTGAATATTTTAGTGTCATTAGTCATATTATATTTTATGTTATTTTCTTAAGAAACAACTTAGATAGTTGCATTTTGATAGGACTAAAGAAATATTTAAAATACAAGTAAATTGTATGTTTGTATGAATACTTTACCGTAAAAACCCAAAAATTCAAAAAACCCAAAGTTGAAAAACCCAAGTTTATTGATTTGGTTTATAAATTCAAAAATCCGACACAAATAATTTGATTTGATATTTGAAAAACCTGAACCAACCCGGTTATGTACACCCCTATAATGTCCACACCAAATGAAAGGAATATTTCAAGTTTTAACTCTGCAACTGCAAATTTGAACTCTCAATTCACACTTCAAAGAATTTATGACGAAATAGCTTTAAGATACAGAAGCAAAGCTTTTACGTCCAGACGATACTAGTAAGGTAGCAATATCAGAGTAAAGGAAATACCGTAGTGAGTGTACAAGAATCCAATCACAACACACATAGTTGAATAGCAGTTATCTAGAACAACTGTAACTGCAAGAGAAAGTAAACAAGGTTTGGTTCTTCTACTTGATACATATTTTTTAGAAACTCTGAAAACATACACCAATACCATCTGCAGCTACTTAGGACCAATGTCCTTGATACCACAAATCTGCTCCTCTCCCATGGCAGACATCACTGACAGAACCAGGTCCTTCCCCTCGGCAAAACCATCTTTGACCTGTGCTCATCATTTAGAAAAACAGTGTTAAGAGTATTATGGTACAAATGTTAATCTTGCATCGAAGGAATTCGACGCCTTCTGATCGTGCAATAAAAAACTAATGCCTTGTGGAATCTAAATCTAGAGTTAAGTTCAAATGGCTCTAATCAGTAAATGTTACTCCTTTCATTACTGTACTGATGCTTACCTGAGCCAGAAGAGTATCATCAGATGGGAGCCTCAAGTCATCCTTGGTGTTACCATTTTCAGTCAACAGACTCACCTGAAACAATATTATAAGTGAGATAGGATAGCCAACAACAAGGAGATTCAAAATCCAAATGACAAATGGAGAAAAAGTGATAGCGAAATACATACAAAGCCATCCTCAGAGATATCAATAAGCTGATAATCAGTCCTATTCACATGAGGAACCTGTAAAGAAAGCATAAACATATTAGTTAGCAATAATTTAGTAAATGAGTATAGCAAAGCAGCAAGGGAAATGATATATCCACCAGTTACTTACATCACAATTGTGAGAAGAGGGAACAATATCCTCAAGCTTTTTTCCAGTGAAAATGTCAATTGCCACAAAGTGACATTTAGCATGACCGTGCTTGCCTGTCTTGGAAGTTGAAACTTCAACCACCTTCAACAAAAAACCAGACCTATCAGTACTTCTAACTATGAATCAATCAGGGAACATACAACATAACTAACAATGGGGAAGTTATGTTCACCCCAAAGCTTTAGACTATGATCATTGGATCTCCAAACTTATATCACTGGAACTTTTGCTGTCACAGGGAATATTTTATTTTGACAACCGAGAAATCCACCAGGACTAATGGTGCACGGTTTGAAACATTTCAAACTCATGGATAATAGGACATATATTAGAGTCAAATATATACATATTTCCATGTGCGATTGTGTGCATAGGGATGAAGATCAGAATGAGTGTTATGTTATTAAATACACAACCTATTCATATATACAAATAGTTTGTATCAAAATCAACGAGTTCAGTTGAAACCACAGAGCTGTCCCAAATCAGCTTCGGTTAATACAATTGCACTCAGTATTGTAGCTACATGGATTCAAGGGTGATCACTAGAGCTGTCAAAAAGGGCCGGCCTAGCCCCACCGGGCCCAAGCCTCGAGGGCTAAGGAATTTGAAGGGCTAGGGCGGGCCGGCCCTTCATTTGCTAGGGCCTGAAAATGCTCAACCCAACCCAACCCTAGAAGGGCCGAGGGCTGGGGCGGGCTAGCCCTTCTGTTTTTCTTTTTAATTTTTTTTTTCTTTTCAAACTTATAATTCTATAACATAAAAAAAATGAGAAGATTTTCAAATCAAATATGACAAACAATGATGTTGTTTCAATAACACTAACAATAGTCTAGTGTAATTAGCATGCATCTCGCATATTGAATATGCGAGTGAGATAAGAAAGTGACAAGCAAGATAGGAGGGAGGCGAGGGAGCGAGATTTGTATATATATCCCAGATACATGCGAATCTACTTAAATAGAGTGTTTTTAGAACAAATTAACCCAATTTTGAATCCATATATTTTGAGATACTATCTTGGTACGAAGATTTATAATATTACAACATAGCGTGTATTCAAATAATTAGATTATATACTAGAGAGATTATTGCAAATTACTCTTAAATAAAAACTTTTGGCCCATGGGCCGACACCGTCCCTGCCCCGATCAAGCCTCAAGGGCCAAGGGTTTATATGGGCCGAGCTTATAAGCCCCAGTTTTAAATGGGCTTGAAAAATCTTATCCCAACCCTACCCCAACAACGGGTAGGGTTGGGCTGGCCCCATGGGCTAAGCCCATTTTGACGGCTCTAGTGATCGCTATCGAAAAATTATAGTGTATATAGGTCAAAAATAACTTTGCAGAGACATATACTAAAGTTTAAAACACTGTTAACAAAATTTCTAGCTTCGCCACTGAAATTTGCACTATATCAACTTGTATTAACCACATGAATGAATTCTCGAAGTTTTGACCAAAATAAGCTATTTTAAAAATCAATTCACCAAACTAATACGCTTTTTAAATTTTTTACAAAAGTAGTATAAATGTACTTCATGGTAACGTTTTAGGTTATTTTTATTTTAAAAATTCAACGGACAAAAATTGACGGAGTTAAATGAATAAACGTTACTGTGAGTAACGTTTTAGGTGTAAAACGTTACTCACAATAACGTTTATTGAGAATCCAATCACGTCAACCCTGAAAATGCAGAATCAAATCCTGCAAATTTAAAACGTTATTCATAGTAACGTTTTACACCTAAAACGCACAGTAACGTTTTAGGTGTAAAAGGTTATCATGAGTAACGTTTACTAAGAATCCAATCACGGGTCTTCGACTCTTGCAAATTTAGCTATAAAACGTTACTATTCTAAAAAATGTGACTGTCAGTTACAACACATAAAGTCATATTCCTCCATTTTTTAAACTGGCCACATGTAATTATAAAATAAATGTTGTTGTAAGGAATGTTTTGCATATTCCAACAATATTCAACAAAACTTTTACTTGTGTTGCCCATTGTTAAAATAATATTCACAAAACTTCATCAGGTATGAATTAAATACGTCAATTTTATCATATTATTAAGAGATTTTTTAAATAATATTAATAAATTAGAAAAATAATTTTAAAGATATAGTAAGAACTTAACATAATATGATAGACTTGACTTATTTAATTCATACCTGAAAAAGTTTTGTGAATATTATTTTAACAATGGGCACCACAAGTTTACTTTTGTTGAATATTGTTGGAATATGCAAAACATTTCTTACAACAACATTTATTTTATAATCACATGTGGTCACTTTAAAGAATGCAGGAATATGACTTTAACATAGTGTTGTAACTGACGATCACGTTTTTGAGATAAAACATTAATATAAGTAACGTTTTATAGCTAAATTTGCAGAATTTATTCTAAATTTGCAGGAGTCGAAGACCCGTGAATGGATTCTAAGTAAGTAACGTTTTGCATTTGCAGGATTTGACTCTGCATTTGCAGGGTTGACGTGATTGAATTCTCAATAAACGTTATTGTGAGTAACGTTTTACACCTAAAACGTTACTCACAGTAACGTTTATTCATTTAACGTCGTCAGCTCCGTCAGTTTTTGTCCGTTGAATTTTTAAAATAAAAATCACCTAAAATGTTAACATGAAGTAGTTTATACTACTTTTGTAAAAAAAATTAAAAAGCTTATTAGTTTGGTGAATTGGTTTTCAACAGATGCAATCAATAAAAGGAAAACAAAAAAAATCATGGCGATCAAATATTCATCCACATAGAAACCCTAAATACTCAGCATGTCAACAAATTCTCAGTATAACAAAATCTAAGATAACAAATATCAATAATCAAACAACTGAACAGCGATTGAAACATGGAGAAGAGATTGACCTTGCAAGGACGATTTTTGATGACGATGTGACCACTTTTACGAATAGTACCAGCTTGTTGAGGGTATGTCTTTGAAGCTCCGGCATCGGCCTTGGATTCGAAGTGGTGCTCTTCGTCCGACATCGTTTTGATCTTTGACGGTTCGCCGGTGGAGAGGAATATGGAGAAGGAGAAATTTGGGACTACTGGGACTGAGGGACTTGCTTGCCTCGTGTATTATTTATATATATGATATGATGATGCGTTCAAGTGACGCAGTCGTATAACGCTCAAATTTTTGGAATTTTATTTTTCATCCTTATCCACTTTTTCACTGTCCCACGCGTGCTTACCCCAAGTCCATTATTTTTTTATAATAATATTGTACATATAATAATATTATTGGGATTATAAATTATTATTATTTTATACAAATATTATTTATCAATAAATTAATATTAATTAGTGTTTTCAAGATTTATTGAGGATTAATTTTGATTACATTATTCGGGAGATGAATTCTTAAGAAATTTGAATGAAACTCTTGTAAAAATCACATTCATGAATTTGAGGTCAATAATACATGTTCAGAAGTTCAAAACTTAAAAGAAATTGTGGATACCATCAAGAAAACAATGTTAGTGATGAAGTTGAAGTTGAAGTTGATACAATATCTTTAAAACAAGTTTCACGGAAGTGATTATCACATCTAAAACTCTTCATAATTTTTTGATGCAGTTCAAGAAAACAACACCAGAACTTTTGAATGGAATAAATTTTTTTTAGAGATGAGCTTTAATTAGATTTGAATTTTAACTAAAAACACTAGAATCATATTTCACTAAATTGTCAGCTTCTTTCCAACTATCCCAAATACCTTCAATATGATTTCCGTTCAATCATTTCAACCATAAACCATAAACTCCTTATCCGGTGCTTTGATCAAGAATGCTAGATGATAACATCATTGGGCAATAATTCTCCTTTCTCTATCGCGAAAACCAAAATTTAAAATTTTCATTTTCACTTTTGAGCAAGATCAAATTATGCCAATGGCAAAACAATTGTGTCCAATAATACCCATCGACTAATGATCTAATAAGTTGGATGTAAACAAAGAATCACAATGCACAAGCAATTAACGAGAGGGCTAACATCTCTAGTAGATAGATATATATATATGAACATGCACATTGTTTTCTCTATAAAATGAATATACCAGTGAATTAAGGACCATTATTCTCTTTTGAAATTTTTACTTTTTTTGCTCTTTGTGGAAGCCTCAAAACTCTTCAACTTTAACAGCATCACGAGGCATTTCATATGCAACTTTTGACCTTGATTTCTTCACTCCAGCATTGAACCACAACTTATCAGACTTGTAGCTCTCAACGTTGATACTCGTGACTTTGACCCATACCAAGACCTTAGTCTTCATTCCATCTACTCCAGTGAGCTTTCCCCTTGACAGAGTTCCTTTAATGCGAGTAGCATATCTCATAACAGATGAATCCTTGAAGCAGACCTCACAGGCTGATGGCAGGTAGACAATGAGCTTTGCATTTGACTCATCGAATTCATAGCATGTTATGTTTTGGGGAAAAAGACCAGAAGGAAGGTTGTATTCTCGTAGGAGATCCGGCAAAGATTTTGTAGGTTTGCCTAGCACATTACAGAATTATTTGCATCAGATTAGGGAGCTATAGGTAGCGGAGAAATTGAACAAAAAATGTGTATGAACTAACTTTGCATCCTTGAGATACAATCATAAGTTCCAAGGGACAACTGTTGGGAGCGCCTAGTACCCATATTCCACTTCCTTTAATGCCAATGCTATCATTAGGGGTGTGAATTATACAAAAACAACATGTCCAGTGTAATCCCATTAGTGTGGTCTGGGAGGGATGTATGCAAACCTTACCCCATTTTTATGGAGTAGAGAGGTTGTTTCCAGTAGATCATATGTGAATTATGTAACCCAAAACCTGTACAGGTCTCAGACCCCTTTAGGATTCAGCTAGAAGTTATAATGTGGCACAGATGTTAGCTGGAGTAAGCTTTCTAGGAAACAGCAATATGCTGCAACAATTTCATGACGGCTATTTCCATTGTATGAATCAACATGTTGACGCTACACCCACGCTAGAAAACAACAATATGCTGCAACAATCTCAGACCAGATTGTGCTACGCATTGATGACTTGACATGACATTGTCTTTTTTTTTTAGGAATGGAGCGAAAAGAGTAACATTTATTTCTAAATATGCAGAGGCAAATAGAAGTGGTCACTAGACTTTCCTGCTTACTCCTACCAGAGAAAAGAAGTTGTTTTCTTTCAGATTCAATCATTCCCATGATAGCCGAAGACTTGAATGTGATACTTGAGTTGAGAAAAACTATATGAACACATTAAATTATAGGCAGACAGAAAATGCAAAGTTGATTGAAGTAAATGCATACCTTTTAACTTGTTGAAAATCCATTTTGCCTTTTCTTCAACAGTGTTCGACAGATTCTGAAACATGTGAAATCAAGCAGAGTGATGAAGTGGAAACTTACTAGTTTATATACATATATGTAATTAGAACAAACTGAATTGTCAAAAACTCTCAATTAACAGATCAAGGTTTTCGATATTTGAACCGACTTAGACTTTTATGTCAAACAGACACCATTAGTATCAAATCTTAAAAAGGAGGAGGCTATTAATCTCGCAGATTTACCCCAAAAATTGAAACAAATAAGTAAATCAGAAGTAAGTTCACACACAATACTTAGCATCAATTACTGGTACCACCAACCTTCCTTTTAAATCTGCTTTGATATGTGTTACTTGAGCTTACCTCTCTACCTCCATGAGATAGGGATAAGGTCTTAGTGAACCAGATTTTTACATATGCAATAATACAAATCACAAATGTGCAGTGACCACAATTTCTTAATTCCAAATTTCAAATCGTATAGTGGCATTGCAGAATTGACAGAACCATAAATGCGCAGAGAAGAAGAAAACAAAATAGTAGTTGAGAAAAGAAAGAGGAAGAAGCATACGGATAGGTCATTAGAGATATTGGAGATCTCTTGTTTGGCTTTCTTCGAAACCCAGAATGTACTTGATTTCAAGCTCACTACTGTTGTCAGTAGTTTCTCCATTCCAATTCTGTAACTACACTCAGAGCTGACAAGGAAGAAGAAAATGTAATATATATGTGTTTCTCTTTCTTTCTGTGGATGTGAATTTGGGTTTGCTTGTTTATGTATCACTGCTGTCATGTTCACACAACTCATCATTTATCACCACTTATCACTCACCACTACCAAAAATAACGGCGCTACAAAGAGAAAAAAAGAACGATTCTAATGTGAGGCTACATTAAAAAAATAATAATTGAAATTTAAAATTTAAAAGTTTGAAAAAAAGAAGTTAGAAAAATGATTTTTGAAAATTAGGCTTGTGTTTAGATGTCAATATATTTATAAAATTGAATTCTCAAGTGTTATCAACAACTAAACGTGTTGAGTTAAATGGAAAATTACGTTAGTGCAACTTTCCTTCCTAGTTAATTACGTGTTATTGTGTGACTAACTTTGAAAGACTGGTTTTACCGTATGAAAAATGAACAATTAAAACAAGATGGTGTTGTAATTTGGAAGGAAAATTTTGTGTATTAGAAGTCTCGCAAGCTTGTGATAAATTCGTTAATTAAAAAATATGAAATTCAAGTCGAAAAAATCAGCATTGTTTCTATTTATTTTGGGGTGGGGTAGGTACATGAATTGTGTTCTTATCTTTATTTAGGTGGCAAATAGCAATCATGTGATTTTGCCTTAAATCTAATTAGGCAATCATGTGGAGTGTTTAGCATCTATTTGAAAAGTCATGTGATGGTGGATGCCCACTCATAATTTAAAATTTTCTCTATTTCTTTGCTTCCAAGGCCATGTTAGTAGTTAACCCATCATTATGCTTGGATTTTTTTTAATAAAATAAAATGATTGATTTTGGAAAATACATTTTAAGGAAATGATTTTATGTTTAGCTTAGAATTTACATTGTACATTATCAAAGTTAGAAGAGTTAATAGGGAAAAATGAGAGATCATAGTAGTTGCTCAAAACACAGGAGTAAAACCTTAAGCAGAAAGCAACATGATATTTGCTTAAGACAGAAACAAAGTGTATTATTACAAGTACTAGACCACAGATAGACATAGAGTATACCATTACACAAACCAAGTATGTCTTTAGACTAGAAAATATATATATCCATCACTGTAATTGCAAAGAAGATGTGCAGCATGACAGAAAGCTCTGACTTGATTTATGGCAAGAAGAGGTGAAACACAACAGAGATAGAAAATCTCATCGAAATTCTCCTTTTCGGAATGTGGTTCCTTCAAACATATCTCACCTTCAGACTCTGGGAAATAGACTTATGCCTTCACTTTTTCTTGCTTCATAAGTTGTATGAATTCTCCAAATACTGCCCACATAAACGAAAGGATACAATGAGATTTTTTGCATAAGTATGGCTTTATTCAGGCAGCTGCTCTCAGATACAAGCAAATACTGGTTTACTCTATAAAATTGTCTCAAAAGTTCTAAAGGAAATTGAAATGAGAGAAATAATTCTGAAAATATTATAATTCACTTTTTAAAGCAGCAGAACTTTTTTTTTTTAATCAAAATATAGTTCTTCAGAAATTATCTTTTGTAGAAGTGATTGGCCATGTGACATCATTACTGTCAAGATTGTACTTATCGTTTACACAAATAGTAGAAATTTACAGCTAAAGACAAATTGGCCGAGGTTTGTTGTATACAAGGACAAGGAGGATCGAGTTAGGATAAGTTTACCAGGATCTGAATCATGAGGCCCTGGAGATGCTTCGGGGTGGTATTGAAGTGACATCAGCTTCATTTTAGAGGAGGCAAGACCAGCACAACTTCCATCATTCAAATTTACATGAGTCACCTCTACACCATCTGGGAGAGACTCAGGGTCAACAGCGTAGTTGTGATTCTGCATATGGAAGATTATAAAATGTTCAAAATATCATTTATAAGTGAACACACAAGCTACTCATTTGAAGTACAAACAGCTCTATTTAGTAGGCGCTTGGACATCCAATTTGGAGTTTTCACTTGAAATCAGTGTTTGTATGACAATTGAACAAAATTCAACTATAACTTGAATTTTGATTTGGGGTCTGGGGAGGAGGTGTGTATGCAAACCTTAACCCCACCTACCTTGTGAAGGCAGATAGGTTGTTTCAGAGAGACTCAGGCTCAAGTACAACAATTCAAAACAGGTTCGAAAAGGAAATACAGTAGTGCATATAATCACAAGCATTTATCCATTATAGGAGCATGAAAATATGTGATTTGCTAATGCGGTTTCTTAGGATATTCTGATACTTGTTTTTGAAATATGGTTTGCTTATTTGGTAAGAATTGGGAAAGTTCTGATAGTCTTCACAAATTGTAGATTTTCATGTTTTATGAGAAAAAATAAAACTTTTGAGATCCAAATTGCCTGTCCAAAAACAAAATTTCAACTTGAAATCATCTTATGGCCAAACGGGTCCTTCAACTAAGAAATGAGACTCATTATTATGCACAGACCGTAATACTTAAAGGGAAGTAAACATTGATTAACTGAGGTGCAATTGTACAGAAATTTGGAAATCAACATGACAACGATCAAGCTAAAGTTCTCTATTGCACATACCTGGGCACTGATCTCAACACATCCATTTCGAAGGTTTCGAACTGGATGGTTTCCTCCGTGGTGACCAAATTTCATTTTGAATGTCTTACCCCCCAATGCTTGACCAAGTAACTGGTGACCCATACATATACCAAAAACAGGAACTTTTCCAATAAGTTCTTTTACCGCTTCAACTGCATAAGGAACTGCAGAGGGATCTCCTGGCCCATTGCTGAAAAGAACCCCATCAGGTTTCATCTTTAGGGTTTCAGATGCTGGCCATGTTGAAGGAACAACAGTGATTTTACAGCCATAGGATGCTAAGCGTCGAAGTATATTATGCTTGATTCCAAAATCATATGCAACAACCTTCATCCAACGGAAAGGGCAAAAAGTAATTAGTTTTCTAACTGAAACAATGTTCTTAGTGGAATCTAAAAATTCTAACAATACTGACATTGAAAGTTTCTTTATTTCTTCCATTATCATTGAACTCCCAATCTGAGCCTGTTCTATCAATCCATTGGTAAGGAGATTTGCATGAAACGCCACTGATTAGATCCACACCTACACAACGTAATACATTAATAATAGAACTCTTAAATTTTCCCAGAAATTCCAAATATTTCGCTTCATTTGGAATTTATGAAGATGGAGTTTTGTTTGATTATACTTTTTGCAAAGGAGAGAAGATAGCACATTATTTGGAATTTATGAAGGAGTTGGAAAACAGGTTTGGAATACTTCTCAAAATTTGGAATCCAACTCCAACTTGGATTTGAAAATTTTATAAATGAGCACTGAGTTTGAAATAGAGCAAAAAATTATTCCGAAAAAAGTAAATAATTCTCATGGTCAAACGGCCAGTAACTTACCCACAATGTCCCATGTACGGGACATTTCAAGAAGTTCTTCGTCACTTTTTGAATTTTCTGTGCTCAAGACTCCTATGAGGCTTCCGTCTTCTCTTAATCTTCGTGTAATTGCTCGTGTGTCAACATCATCTGTTGCATGGTAAAGTGGTTAATATATCAGAGAATTTGAATTCCACAGTTTGAAATGGAAATGACAAGTGGCGCCTTGTATAGGACACACATAGGACTTACATATACCCATGATGTTCCTTTCAGCCAAATAGTCACCAAGTGTCTCTGTGCATCTCCAATTTGAGGTGCTGAGAAAAATATACAACAGGTTAATCCAGGGGTGTAAATGAGCAGGTTAGGCTGAATTTGGGTGGATCAAAATGGTTGAGTTACTAAATGGGTGGGTTGTTGACTTGCCCAAAAGAAAGAAGGTCAAGACCCAACTCGCCCAATTCTTACTAAGTTTTAATTTCTTTTGTTTTCTCTTTTGTAAACTTTTAGTACCTAATAAAACTATATTTCTTCTTTATCAGCCCAGTCTTTTGATTGGCTGAAAGAGCTAAGTTAATAAATGGGGTCATGGTTAATTTTTCCACCCCTAGGTTAAACTATAAACACCATACTGTTTGAAGATTGATCTGAAAAGCAGGGCACAGAGACCAAACCTGATACTTAAACTTCTAATGACTAATCCTGCAAGAAAGCACTGCATCGATTCTTCATCGTCTGCCCAGATAAATTTTCAAAACAGTCAAAGATTATTCAAACAAAAATAACAATTAGTCATGAAACAACAATACTAAACGCACCAAAATTGATCCCAGTATTCCCGATGTGAGGGTTAGTCATTAAGACAAACTGGCCCGCATAACTAGGATCTGTAATTATCTCCTGGTACCTGTAATATCAGGAAATAGAAATATCTCATAAAAAAGACACTCAAGAGAATCTGAAAAGGAAAAAAAACAGTGGCAAGTAGAAAGTGATGAAAGCAGAGAGGAAATAAATTCATTTTTTCCTGCATTCTCTGAATAACTCTATGAGATATATCAAGCATCCAAATTATAGGTAGCGGAGATAATATATGCATGGGATTTACAATGTCAACTTTCCGTCCTTTCTACATTATTTTCCTTTTCACAGGCATTTAGAGACTTCTTTCATTTTCCAAAATGACTCAACTTTGTGGTGTAAGATTCAAAATTTAGATTCCTCTAAATTTAGCAAATATATCCTTGAAAAGAATTTCTCCAAAGAGATAGGAGGTAGATCAGATATTCGATACAAGGTTGGAGTGGCCTCCATGGTGGACAAAATGAGGGAGGTGAGGTTGAGACAGTTCGAGCATGAGAAGTGGAGGAGCACAGATGTCCCAGCTCAAAGCTCCACTAGAATTTGGTCTGTACAGAGGCTACACAGATCGAAGGGAAAGAAATGTTCTTCAACAGCAAGCAAGAAATATAGTTACGGACTAATTTATTAATTGAGCAGAAGTGATTGTCAATGATCTTATAGAAATAAATTTAATGGATTCACAGCTTAAGAAAATTTCAAAAATGTGTGCGGAATGATTCTTCACAAGCCTATAGTAGTTCTATACTAGTTCATTATGAATACTTTGACTGCCACCTAAATTGGAGAAGACCGAAAGCTAAGATAATTTAGTACTTAACTTATCTTTTAAGAAGATATATAGTCATAAAATTAGCAAGCAAAAATAATTGTGTTATACCCAGTTAAAGAGGTATTAAAAACCACTTCTCCAACTTGGGTTCCACGAGCACCAAATGATTTTGCCTTCCAAATTGAACCATCCTCTAGAACAAGTCTAGCATCTGCTACCTTCCAAGGTCTTTCAACCAGACCTGTAGCTCCAGGAAAATATATAATCATTTAGAGTTCTAATAGACGCTATTAATTTCAAATAAATCTAAAATAAGGAGAATAAAAGGTCCTTGAGCTCATATTATTTGTGTATGACCTGACAACTACCGGTATCTATAAGCAAAAGAATTCAAAAAGGCAAAGAAAGTCATTTTTTCCAGTCAACCTCCTAGGATTTATTCTTATACTGATTGAACTGCACTATATTCTATTATATATACTTCAGCAAAGTTTTGTCACTTTGGTTGCAGGAAGCCATATGGATAAAGAATCTAATTTTAAAAATCTAATTGCAGGTGATTTTGGACCAATGATGCTGACTTTTCAAAAACATTGAGGTTTTTTTATGTTAACTACTAGGAGTATTATATTATAGGGGATGAACTGGTCCAACCAAACACTACACTTACATAGTTGAGATGTCAGCAGAAATAATAAATAATGGACAGTAATCCAACAACCTAAAGAGGAAGGGAGAAAAAACGCTGAACAAAGCATAGTACTTTTTAATAGCTAAGAAAACAACAAGAAAATGCAAATGACACAAAGATGGAAAAGAAAGACCAACCAGTCGATGCACCATCCAACGAGAGGTTCTTCGAAGAGCATTTAACAGTGAAAACTCTGGAATGTGCAGAGTTTTTCGAAAAAAGGGCACTGGTCATTGTGGCAGTGGACACAACACTGTGAGTCCTCGCAGCACAATCCATAACTTAGCTTCTGTAACTAAACAATTCTTCTTTCTCCCTCAATTATGATGAAACTGTGGATACTCAGCCCTAGCAATAATTTAGGCTTTATTCGGGTTGGACCTATTCATCAAACAATACATGCATTATGTATACATAAAAATACATAGACAGAACCAGAATTTTTAGTTTATGAATTCTGAATCGCAATTTACTTCATTACTACGTACTCAATAGATTATCATCAACTGATTTTTTTTTAAAAACTACATATTATCATTCATAGGTTACTTACTTCAAAAAAAAATCTTCAAAAGACAAAAAAAAAGTGGATTCGCTACAAATACTTTTGTAATTAGTGTTTGCTTTTTCAGATTATTATTACTAATCAAACACAAATTAGTACAACTGATAAACATAAAAGGAAAGTATAACTTACAATTCCGCCCAGAAAATCCGGCAAATGGAACTTTTTCGGCGACAGGTGAAGGTTTGGGGAAGAAAACTTTTGAAGGACAGAAAGGGCTCAATTTCGGCCCATTACATAAAAATTGGGTTGGGCCGAGGTCCTATTCTCAACTGGGTTTTCAAAATATTTCCCTTTTTTATTAGTAACATACATATACTAGCACATTAATAATTTATAAAATAATTACACTTTTTGTAAAAAACTAATCTAACGTGATAAATAACTATATATGTTATAACTAGTAGAAAATTTCCCTGATCGACCTGGCATTGTTTTCCATTATATATATTTTCTATTGAACTTCTTCCCTTTTAAGCTTGATCCGTCCTCCGCCATGTCATGTCTCATATGGTGTTGTAAATTAGGACCTCCCTCTGTCCTTCGCCATGTCATGTCTCATATGGTGTGTAAATTAGAACTTTCTCAGGTGAATTAACACATTTACCTTTCGATTTGATGAAGGAATTTTATGAGGAAAAGGAAATAAAAACAATAATGCAAAATAAATTTTTAAAAACATCCACCACTCAATGTCAAAATAATTTTGTTTCAAATACATTCATTAAATTTGGATTTCTTGTGAGATTGATTTTGTGTCATACGAAAACGATAAAGGGCATATCAATCTAAATACGACAAGGCTCTACTAACGGGGACAACTAGCCCAAGAATTAAAAGAACAATTGAAAAAATTGTTAGATAGAGGTTCATCCGACCGAGTATCTGGATCCTTTAGTTTTGTTTGTTAATACCGTCCCATAGGATGATTGTCTTAGATAGACATTAGCTAGTGGATCCACATAAGTCAGAAATTCATGATCTAGGACACTGTGTTGTTTATAGCTCACATGGTTCTTATATGTCGGTTAACGGTAAATCTTCCACAATAATGAACTAAGGTTACCCCTAGATTGCTTGTTAATGAGTTTTAGAGCTACAAAATTATATAATATGAAGTTTAATTCATAAATATCTACAACGTTATAAATAATTCTATAATATTAAATCGTCTTTTAATTAGTATAGCAAATATTTTTCTTTATTTTCAAAAATACATATCCAAGTGTTACATATTAATTAATAATTAATACATATAAGTGAAGAACCGCATTAGGGCCGTTTGGATATAAATTCAAATTCGATGATTTGAAGTTAGAATTTTTATTTGAACATGCAATTTTGATTTTTTAATTATTATTTTTCTCATAATACATAAAAGTTTCACAATTTGTGAAAATTATCAATTTCCAACCCTATACCATCTTACTAATAAATCACTTGTGTCCATATTTCATTAATTTACTAATAAATATTACAAATATTAAAATACTCATAATTTTACAAAGATCAACTAGTAAATAATAGTAGTAACTATTTGTTCTTTACTAAGTAGGCGTTTGGCCATGTGATACCATATCACGATATGGTATCGTGAGATGGAATCAACGTTTGGACATGCGATTTTACGCTGATTCCATATCATGAGATGTGATTTCATATTCTCCAAAAACCATGATATGGAATTATATGGTAATTTCATATCATGATTTGAGATATTTTAATACGAGAATTGATCCACGAGTTTATATTTTGTTAAAACATCCCCATATTTATATCTACTAACCATTTATTTCATAAGTAAATAAAATTTATAAGCACATCATTACTTTTTAAAATTTATTATTCTCACCGACATAAAATTTATTATTCTCACCAACATATAGTCACTTTAACTCACACCAATCGATTGTTAAAGTGATGAAATATTTATGGTCTATGAGCATGAAAATATAGTTGCGGATGATA
>JAJOOS010011291.1:0-10950 GCA_029582725.1 Solanum chiquidenum | reverse complement strand
ATTGACATCATTGATGTTTGTGATGGGTATTGATGTATTTTAAAATTGACAGCAATGGCGTGGTATTTTGGAGTTGATTTCAATGGTGGTGGTGTTAAGAAATATGAAATTAACGGTGATGGAGGCGATACAACTGTTGGTGATGAGTATTGTAGAGTTGACGGCGGCTGGTGATATTGTTATCGGTGATGGGTATTGTGGAGTTGATGGTTGTGATAATGGTGTAGGTAGTGGTGAAAATGTTGTGAATTTGATGGCGGCGGTAATGGAGGAACAAAGCGAGGAGTAATTGGTGAATGGTGGTTCACTGTGAAATCTACGGTGGTGGAATGTGAGGGACGATGAAGGTTGGGGTGGGTGGTTTTTTATTTTTTTAAAAATGTATAAAAATAATTTTTTTGACACGTGGAGGTGCGTGTAGCACACCTACCTTTACAATTGTGGTTCTAGACTTCTGAGGGGATATTAAATTCACTTGAAATGAGTTAACGGGGGTAAATAATTACCCGTAAAGTTAAAGTGCTAAAGTAAGTTATGCGGACAACTATGAGAAAAGACTTATTTATGTCATTTGTTAAAAGTTTGACTCATCTATGTTATTTTTGTTTGAGAAAAAGGCTCATCCATGTCTTTATTTGTTAACTGAAATAACATAGATAGCGTCAAATTTTAAACGGATGACATACTCAAATATTTCCTCAAATTTCGATGACATATTTGAGTTTTTTTCTTTTATGAGAATGATCTAATTAATGACGTGGCCAACTCATAATTGACCGTGCAAAAATTGATTTTGCAAAAAAAAATAATTAGTTAACAAATAATGATATGGATGAGCTTTTTCTCAAACGAAATAACATAGATGAACCAACTTTGTAACGAACAACATGAAGAGCAACTTTCACATTATAGCAAACATAAAAATCATATTTGTATGTTATAGCTATAGTTTGCATAATTGCGCTCCATAACAAATTTTATGTTTGTTATGGAGCATTTGATTTAAATAATTCATGTAACAACCTGTTTTCGTCGTTATAGAAAAGTCAACGGGGAAAATTTTTGGGTTGGAAAACTTTTTCGTAGTACCTTGAGATTTCCCAACCTAGTCCAAATTTGAATGAAATCGGAGTCAGTAAGGTCTAGGGATCTGGTAGCAAATGAGAGATCCAATTATGATTTTGATCACATGACTAGATAGATAAGACGTTAAGGAACACGTACGACTTTACATAATCGAGTTCGGGCGAGTAGAACTCCTGAAACTGATCTTAGCATGAACGAGTATTTTCTGAGTGTCATGGAATGAAGGTGTGTTGTGAAATGGGAGTTTGGAGCTCTTAATTCGACATTCTGTTTCCGTGCAAGCCGTTGTGGCGGGATTTATTCCGCCAAGGCGGGGCCGCCATAGCAGGACAATCGCGATTTAAGTCGGAAATAAACCCCAAATTCGTTTTATTCTGCACTTTTCGACTTTGAGAGCTAGGAGGCGACCCCAGGTGAGTTCTTGACCATTTTTCACCATTCTTAAGGCTAAAGGTAAGGTTTTAACTCCCCGAATCTATTTTTTGATCCGTAAAATATAAACTAGTGGGTAATTATCGATAGGGGGGGTTTGATCTGAAACTAATGGTGGAAAAAGCCCTAAATTGAGTATTAGGTCTTGGGTTTAGTCTAGGGTTATTGGGGTTGTTATAATCCGGGTAATTAGCCTTCGTTTGTTGATCCTTGCGTTAATTATATGTTTTTAGACCACGAACAAGTGGGAAGAATCCGGAAAGGAAAGATTCAAGTGCCTTTGGGGATTTAAGCTAGGATTTGAGGTATGTGATTATTGTGATTTCATGTTGTGTGATATATATTTGTACTTGCTTCATTATAATGCATGTATGTATGCGAATGTTGCATTATTGATCACACTAATCGTGAATGAGGATAATTGAATAATTGAATGCCATGAATCATGACTTGATTGTATGATTATGGGAATGTACTTGTGATAGTGATTGTGGCTTGTCAAATGAATCGGGTGTTACGTTCCGACACACTAACTGAGATCGATTGCCGCGTACCGGCATAAACATTGGAACGGGTGTCACGATCCGACACACTAACTTGGATCAGGTACCACGTACCGGTACACTAACAGTTTGGGTATGGATTTTATGAGAGGACCATTGAATTGGGTTCCGTGAGAGGACCATTGAATTGGGTTCCGTGAGAGGACCATTGAATTGTGTTGTGTATCTACTTGTGATGATTACGTTCATATCTAATGGTGATTGAGGTTGAAAGACTGTTTGTTGCTCTAAAATGATAACCAATGTGTACTATTGAGAACGTGGAATGTTACATTGATCCTGAAAAGATGACTAATATTGTATATGTTCGGTATATGCCTGTTTTATAATGTTGTGGTTACTTGCATGTGTTTCACTTATTGAGATAGCCGTGCGATCCTACCAGTACACTGTGGTTGTGTAATGATATTGCACTTGCTTGTTCTTTGTTGAGTACAGGGCATCTTCAGGCGGCTATTGATAGACCTCAGTTAGGTGGCTATTGAGTGTGACCAGATTCAAGGGTGAGCCAGTTCTTTCAGGCTGACATAGATCTCTCTTGTTCAAGTCCACTCTTATCGAACTCAGACTATTTGTTTAAGGTGTTTGTTTAGTTTCGGGGTTGTATCCCTTGTTCTTAGACTTGTCGTTAGTAGAGTTTTTGTACAATGACTTTCAGGTTCTAGTGATTGTTCTTCCGCATTAGTTTGACTAATTTGTTTAAACCTTTGGAGTTTATGGGAACTCCGTATTTCTTTTTGTCATTTTAACCTGCTTTCGTATCTTTAAATGCCTAGTTTTTCGTTATAGTTGTGTAGTTGGGTGGTAGTAGGAGTTCTCCCACCAGAGGGTTAGTGTGGGTGCCAATCACGACGGTCTGGGTCGTGACAATTTGCTAGATACATCCAATTTTATACAAATTAATCAGTTTTGTATAAATTCATTTATACATTGTAATTTGTATAATAAGATCTGTATTTGTATAATTATAAGTGTATAGGACGAAAATATATGTATTTGTATTTGTATATACACTTTTCTATCGCTTTATACAAACACAAACACATTTTATACATTTGTATACTGAATGGGTAATTGTATACCGAACCAAATGGCAAAAAAATGAGTTGTTTGCTGCGAATTACAAATAAAATAAACTATGACTATAACATTTAATTTGAATTAATAGTTTGCTATTTAATATAATTTTGAACCTTTTCTCAAAATTTAATGATATATTTAAGCTTTTTCCCTATTTTAAAGACTGAATTGGCATTATTCTATAACTGAAATATGATATTTTCATTTATTACAATCCCCACTCACTCTTAAGAAATAGGATGGATTGGACCCAATAGGTATTACCATACTAGGGAAAGAAAATCAAACAAACATATATAACATTTAATTTGGAGAAAAAAGGTCAAATGAAATATTAATTTTAAATTGGCCAAAATAATCAAATAAATTTTTTGATTCTTTATCTCACTATCTATAAAGATCCTTTTTTTATTAACAAAATAGCTATCTTATTCACCCATATAAGGAATTTCAAATTTCATGACTTATTTATTAATTTATTTACAGAAATTATAGGTAAAATGTTAGATCAAAAACAAATAAACAAATACTATTGGCATCAACGTTGTTACCTCTTTTTCTGTGATGTTTCGTAGGATACGACTTAAAAATAGAAATTTTTATCGAGAATGTCACCTCTGAATGAGTCTTGTAGTGTGGGATCTGAATTTATTCGAGACTTCAATGCAGATTTTGAACACCGGATAAAAAATAAAATGAATAATTTTTTTTTATAATTTCTATGTTTTTTTTTAGGTTTTATGTCATCTTATATCATAGTAAGGTCATCTTATAAATTTGAGGCTAGACACATATACTCTTATCTTTTTATGCATGTCACATTAATTATTGCATTTCATTCGATTTAAAATAAGTGATATTTTATTTAATTAAATGGTATTAATCTTTATTTTTTAAAATTCATCCTTATTTATATAATAGAGAATTTGACCGCGCTTCGCGCAGTTATAAAAAATATATGTAAATTTATTTTAGAAATTAATTATGATACAAGAAATAAAAAACCAATCATAGAGATAAAAAAAATGATAAAATCACAATACAAATATTTTTGTAGAATTAGAGCTTAAGTGAATTACATTTTTATTATCAAATATTTTTCAAAATTAAAAGGCCAACTTATTAAGAAAAAAAATCATATATTATGATGTTAATACATATAATTCGAATAAACATATTTAAGGACTTGATTTTCTTTCTTGTTTTTATTAAATGTTAAATTTACTATCTGATGAATCTTCTTTTTATTTGAAAAAATAATAATGAAACTAAAAATAAGAGGAAAAAGAGATAATTATTTCAACTTAATTTCTTCTTTGATACTTAATCCATTCATTTTCCTTTCATTTTCTCTTATTTTTCATCATTGTCTAAATAAATATTTTTCGCTTATTTTCCATCATCATCATCTAAATAAACCTCTATTTCTAATTTTTGTGTATATCTTATATTATTCTTTTGGTAATTTTTTTAAAGTAAAAGAAATGAACAAATTTAAAGAAAATGTAAATGGTTCTTCACCATAAGAAACACCTAAGAACGGTGTATTTCAATATTTAATATTTCTTTTGAGCCATGAATAGTAAAATTTGAACGTCTCTTAGCGTAGTTAGCTATTTCTGATAAAGTTACAAATAACTAATTTGAGCCTTAGTGAAAATGTAATTTACTACAATTAAAAAATTTATAAAAACCTAAATTTAAAAAAATTATAGAGATAACACATTTTTGTTAAGTTTGTAATCACTAAAACAAAGATGAAAAAAAGTTACATAATCAATGCACATATTTTTGAGTTTTTATCCGGCTCCCCTTCTATCCACATCCAAGAGACTTTTTTATGGAGTCAAACTAAAGTATAAATCTGATATTACAATAATAATATAAAATATCACTATTTCAAATATGAAATAAAAATAATAATCTTGAACAGGAATCTTATGAAACAAAAAATATGAATTTATATTGACAAAATTAAAGTAATATCATAAGGTATCTTAAATTTTGAAATTAAATAATTGGGGGTTATGAATATGAAAATTTAAAGAAAATGAGTTAATAATATTAATTAAAGTAAAAGTTCAATAGGTATAAGTTATGGAGATAAATTTAATATAAATAAAAGAAGGAAAAATAAAATAATGAAGACCAAAAAAAAAAAACTCATGAAACATTTGTTGGGTGTCTAAGTTTTATTAGGAAAGAAAGCAAATCACCTTCTTCTTTTTTGTATTACTCCGTTGTGTTTAACAAAATTGAAAGAGGAAAAAAAATACAATAAAAAAAGAGATAAATATCTTGAAAGATTGAAGAAGTAAATATTGAGACTTTTAATTATTTGTAATAAAGAATAATAATGATTGTAAATATTTTGAGACTTTTAAGTATAACAATAAATAGATGAGTAGTAATTGATATATTTATTTTTGTACAATAATAAGCAAGTAGAAAAATATGAAAAATAGTCACAAATTTTTTGAGGAAAAAGATAAATAGAATCCTTGGGCCTTGGCCAAAGAGAGGTGCAACTTCACTTTTCTAACATCTAGCTTATATTATATATAGATTTTTAAGCACAACAATATCTAATACCTATGAAAAATGTACTATAGATAATATACCTTTCAACCATGGCAAAAATTTAGAATATTGAAATAAAAATAGTACATTAATTGAAAAAATTGTCAAAACATTGAGGAACAGAATAAATAGAATCCTTGGCCAAAGAGAGGTGCAACTTGAATTTTCTAACATTTAGCTTATATTATATATAGATTTTTAAGCACAACAATATCCAATAACTATGAGAAATGTACCATAAATAATATACCTTTCAATCATGCCAAAAATTTAAAATATTGAAATCAAAATAATACATTAATGAATCTTTAAAATATTGAAAACATTCAAACTTTATACTTTTATGATTATCTCTCTTATTGAATCTTTCAACATAATGAAGCTTCCTTCTTCATTTCGATGAACTTGTACTAAACTAGTGTGAACATCTCTTTGTAATGAATCTTTGAAGAATATATCTTTGATCTTCATCAAAGTGAAGCACATATCATGTCACTATTGTTTCTATACTTTCTTATGAAAAAGATGGGAAAAAAAAATAATAAAGAGAAAAAAAACTACACAAATAATGAGAAAATGCAAAAATGAATATTCAACATCTTCATGGATGATTGTTATTTATAGATTTGATAATCCATAAGAGTAGTTAGAAAATAGTTGAATAGTACTCATGCTATTTAAGTAGAGAATATGAATAGATGGTGATTTTTTTTGTAACTCATTAGGTATAATTAGAATAGTAAATATGATTAAATTTTTTATTTAATAAAGAAAATATTTAATGAAAAAAATCTCAAAAAGAAGGAGAAAAAATATAAACATAAATGGAGGCCATAGAGAGGTGTCACGTCATATTATCTAAGTTTCTCCTTTATATTATATATAGATTCTTGTGGAATTTTTTTCCACTACAGTTTTCCTATGGGCTATGAATATATGAAATATATATATACATATATATATAATTTCTTGTCGTTGTTTATGCATGGTTTATGAGTTATTATTTCTGAACATAATAACATACCTCTTATTACATTACTATTTACAAAACTATTTTTCTAGATTTAAATAATAATGTATAATAATTTAATATCTGTAAAAATGATATGATAAAATATCAAATTCAATTATGCCTTGACACCTTATATTACTTATGATAACTTGAGGTCATCACATGTTTTAATCGAGACTCTAATAGTTTTAAAAGAAATTAGTAAAATAAATATTTAATTGAAACATTAGTGTTGGTCATTAAATTTAATTTACTTAGCGTTATATAAAATTAACACTTAAAATAGTCAAGTAATCTCATAATATCCCATATAATTTTTTGTTTAAATCTTTATAATTAACTAACAACGCTTATCTCAAATTTTAAATGAAGAGGCAAAATTGGTTCATTCCCCTTATTTTGGAGTAATCATTAGCAACGATGGTATTTTATTTTTAGTTATTTGCTAGTTGGAGGACGATATTTTTAAACAAGGTATGTAACGGAAGATAAAATTAACCTATTTTAAAATTTTGTTGTTAAGAATCCTTAATTAGGTCAGCACAAATATAATGGATGACACCGTAATAAAGTAAATCTTGTATGTCTATGTGTACTATAAAAATAAAAATAAAAATTATGTAGCAAACCAAAATACAACCTTCTTTAGTGAACAAAATCACCTAGGCACAAATATGCAAGGGTTTATATTATTTTGTTTGTTAAATTATTCACTTGTTTTACAAAGATGATTTTACAAGAGTCGTAATAATTCAAGTCTTCGTGTTTTGATGTTAGTAATTAAATTAATGTTAATATTATGGATCGTGCATTTATAAAATCTCAATATTGCGATAAAATCATGAATATGCCTTGGCGTCAGTTATATTACTGTGAAAAAAATATATTAGATGTATTCAATTGGGTGAAATTTCAAATCAGATATTGCTATTTTGAAATTCAATAATATTTTTATAGCAATCCATATATAATTGGAATAAAAATATAAAACTTCATAGCGAAAGTCAATTTATAACTAACACACACCTAACTATACACAAAGTGAAATAACACTAATCTTTGATCCCCACTAATAACATGTGATGTAAATATGTGGTTGATAATGCTAGCAAGCTTTTTATAACTAAGTGTAATGTATAAAAGGCTACAAATTCTAAATATTTGTTCACCGCTTTCTTTTCACAACTTATCCCTCTAAGAAAAAGAAATTATGGGTCTCAAGGGCAAGTTGATTGCTTCAATAGAGGTAAAATGTGGAGGACATTCGATTCATGATATGATTCACACCAATACTCATCTTTTACCAAACATAAGCCCTAGAGTGCTCAAACATGTTGAGATTCATGAAGGTGAAACTATAAACGTTGGGTCAGTTGTTACCTGGAAATTTAATCAAGGTAACACATATTTTTTTACTCTCTCATTATTATTTTTTTAGAAATAAGGTATAGAAACACACCTATTCTCTCTCAAGTTTCTTGCATCAATTTTTTTTTAGGAAATAAGGTATAGAAACACACGTAAACAATGGTGAAATTTCAAATTACACACTTAACCTATGTGGGGTCCTATTACCCTTTCGATTTTATTATTTTGTTATTCACCCCTTAACTTATAATTACTAGGTAAAAAAACAAGTTTAAAACGTCATGTGCATAAATGCGTCTATACAAGATAAAAAAGGAATCTTAATATCAAATTTAATTAACTCTTATAGATTTAAATTAATCGGAACCTCATGATTTCTCACGTTTCAACCCCGTTATGGATGGATAAATTTTCACTTTATTATATGTAGAATATACTTTAATGGAGCATGGATTTTTTCATATAATTTTATAGTTAGAAAATGCTATTTGTATTTAATATACACGAGGGGCATGAAATGTTACTCAAAAATCTTGGCTTTATGTACTTTGTTGTGTTTGAGACTTGAGAGATGACGAGGTCCAGTTTATTTGGATCTAAAAGAATTAAATTAAATAAGACATTAAAACACTCTTTCTTTTCATAATATAGACACGAGAATTCACATCATATATGTTAACTAGTTTTCTTTACTAGAGTCTAGAGTGAAGAGGTAAATAATATGAAAAAGTAAGTTTAGAGGGCTAATAGGATACATTTGCATTATATGAGGGTAAATAATGTGAATATATATATATTCAAGGAATAATTGGATGCCAACATAATTTAAGTGTGGCAGATAATTTCACCATATTTTAAGTGTATTTTATGCCTCGATGTATTTCGTACGAAAGTCATTTTTCAAGAAAATTAATTTCATAAAAATGTTATTTGACAGTTTTTAGTTATCATAAATATATTTCAAGAAATTTTGCATTAAAAAGGAAAAAAACATAACTTTTTTCACTTGAGACTTGAAGTCTTTTCTTTATTAAATTTCCTTCTAACTCTTAGAAATCATTTCTGTAGCACTTAAAAGTTCTGTCAAATTAAAATATTCTATGATTATCAATATTATTATTATTTGATATATAATTTTTGCGGTATACCTTTTACTTGCTAATCAAACACCACAAAATATTTTCCGAATAATTCAAAAAAAAAAAGACATGAAGAATTACGTACATCACTTATACCAAACACAATACAATCAAATTTATAACATGTCCTACTAATTATCATATTCTCCACAATGTGAAAAATGGAAATAATAGAAATGAGGAAAAACAAAACTAAACTAGATGAGAATATTATTTTGTGAATCTTTATATTTTTATGAGGATTTAAATATTTATATTAGGAATAACTTCTCTTATTATTCTTTTATTTTAATAATTATAGATGGAAATGAAATACTTATTAAAGAAGTGATTGAATCAGTGGACCATCAAAAGAAATCGATCACTTGGAAAGTGATTGGAGGAGATATCTTAGAATTGTATAATTCCTTCATTATTATCACATCCAGCGAACACCAGTGGACAACAGTCACATTTATGTATGAGAAGAAAACTGAAGATACCCCAGAGCCTCTCACTCTCTTGGATATTCTCCTTAACGGACTCAAAGATATTGAAAATCACCTTTTCAACAAATAGAAATTCTATAATGTTCAATGGTTCTATACATTATGTATGTGCGTGTATGTTTGTAGTTGTGTGATGAATATTTGACAATATTGGCTAGTTTTAGCTAGCGTGTGCAATAAATAATGTCATATGTTTGAATAATATACATATTATGTATACCAACTCCTAATTAATAAAATTAATTCATAATTTCATAGATTATTCACAGGCCTGAACTTGTGTGGTTTCCATTTTAATATCTTGTTTATTTCAAGTGTATTTGTATAACTTGTCACATTCCTTTTTCGTTGGAAATTTTCAATTGAAGTGATTTTTTTTTTTAAAAAAAAGATTATTTTATTCAGAGTCGCCATTTGAAATTTATACTTTTAAGAATAATATTTTACCTTATAAAACACTCAAATGAACTTTGAAGTCCTCTCAACAAAAGAACATTTACTTTTACATTTTAAAAACAAGTGTTCTTTCCCATCTTTGTGGTTGATAAAGTATGGAACTAACAATTATCTTGACACCTTGAGGTATCGGCAACTCTTCCTGCATGGGAATTTTCTCATGCCAAACAAACTCATTCTCGTGTTCATATTTTTAACGAATAACATAAATTAGCCTTTTTTTCAAAATTCAATGACATATTTGAGCTTATTCCCTATTTTAAAAGACTGGATCGACATTATTCTATATCTGAAATATGATATTTTTCATTTATTACAACCCCCGTCTCTCTCTCTTAAGAAATAGGATGGACCCAATAGGTATTAATTACCATACTAGGGAAAGAAAATTGGCCAAGAAAATCAAATAAAATCTTTGATTCTTATCTCACTATTTGCAAAGATCCTCTATTTATTAACTAAAATGAGAAAATTTTGTTGGGAGGATAACTCCCAAATGCACAATTTAAATTTTATTGGGGTTTCAATATGGGAGTCCGGAGCCTAAACGGCAAAAAAAAATTATCAAAAATTCCAAAAGGGCACATCACTTTTTTTTTTAACCAAAAGGGCAAAATCGCTGCTGACGCAGCGATTTTCCTCTGACAAAATGACAAAATCGCTGCCCAAGCAGCGATTTCGTCTAAAAAAAAAATTTCTTTTTTTTTAATTAAAAATCGCTGCTGTGGCAGCGATTTTGTAAAAAA
>JAJOOS010011290.1:0-13267 GCA_029582725.1 Solanum chiquidenum | reverse complement strand
GCAGCTATTTGATGGTTGTTTCATCTGTTTTTTCCATAACAATACATCCGTCTTCAGCTATCCAAGCTATGAACTGTTCGTATGACCATCAGTAAGGACTAATTTATCGGGCATATTCTCTAATTTAATTTTTCTCTTTCCTTTTATTGGATTTGGGATGTTTAAACCAATGAACTTATGGTCTCATTACATCCTCGCACTGAGCAGCTATTTGATGGTTGTTTCATCTGTTTTTTCCATAACAATACATCCGTCTTCAGCTATCCAAGCTATGAACTGTTCGTATGACCATCAGTAAGGACTAATTTATCGGGCATATTCTCTAATTTAATTTTTCTCTTTCCTTTTATTGGATTTGGGATGTTTAAACCAATGAACTTATGGTCTCATTACATCCTCGCACTGAGCAGCTATTTGATGGTTGTTTCATCTGTTTTTTCCATAACAATACATCCGTCTTCAGCTATCCAAGCTATGAACTGTTCGTATGACCATCAGTAAGGACTAATTTATCGGGCATATTCTCTAATTTAATTTTTCTCTTTCCTTTTATTGGATTTGGGATGTTTAAACCAATGAACTTATGGTCTCATTACATCCTCGCACTGAGCAGCTATTTGATGGTTGTTTCATCTGTTTTTTCCATAACAATACATCCGTCTTCAGCTATCCAAGCTATGAACTGTTCGTATGACCATCAGTAAGGAATTTTTATTTAAGTAGGATTAACCCAATAATAAGTGGTGTGACTAATTTTCACTTATTATTCAAAGTGTTGATAGTATGTGATTAATTTGCCATTGTTCATGCGAAATACTTGTTAATTTAAAATGAAACTTGCACTTAGCCTATGGTGATTTAAAGGAGATGCATGCGGTTGACAAGTTCACATTTATATATCAACTAGTAAAATTACCCGCGCGAAGCGCGGGAATTTAATATCACGGAGTTTATAAAATAATAGTTAAAACTATCAGTCATTAAAACTAAAACACAATATTATCTTGCATACAAGATTATGTCATAACAAACATTAATAATGTAAAGGAAAATGAAAATTATTACGTCTTATCATTTATCCTTAATAACATAAGCATAAATTAATGACTGTAAAAATATATACCAGGATCTGTAACATAAGCAATGGTGTCAGTGAACCACTCAACATGAGCAAAGTACATAAATATTTAATTGTAAAGAAGAAGAAGAAGAGGTTCAGAATTTTCGTTGTTTTAATATGAGAAGAAATCTCTCTATTTATAGACAACAAAGGGTAGTGTGAACAAATGTTTATTGTGCCTAATCGGAAAGGTTACAACTATTTGGAAAAATTGCAACCCTTTGGAAAGGTCACAACCTTTCATAAAAGTCGCAACTTTTCATAGAAGTTACAACTTTTCATAAAAGTCGTAACTCTTCATTGAAGTCGCAACTCTTCAAAAAAGTGACAACTTTTCATAAAAATCACAACTCTTCATTAAAGTCGCAACTCTTTATAAAAGTCACAACTTTTCATGAAAAGGGAAGGTTAGTTTTGAAAATAAATAAATTAAAAGGGAATTTTGGTTTGTGGTGGAGCCATGTAGGCAGGCCTAAGGTTCTCTTTTATATATATGATATATGATGATTTCATTTTCAGGCACAATTTAGGTTAAATCTTTAAAATAATTTGCTGACAGAGCTTGGGGTACTCACTCAATTGTCTTTTTCAGCCACTGAAGCGGAAGAGTGCAGCAGCAAATTATGGACAGGGGGTTGGTGACCGGAATCCAGCTTCTGGATATGCTAATGTCAACAGTCCCATACAGACACCAGTATCTGGAAAAGATGCACAGAAAGTTCCTAGGACTTCAAAGGCCAGATCTGCTTCTCAAGCTGTTACCTCCAATGTTGGTGAGGATTTTTGAGAAAAATGTTTCATTCAAAATGTTAATGTACTTCATTTACTTTCAATGGAGCATTCAGTATAGCAATCTTACTTCTGCAAGCCAGTAAATTGTAGATTATCTGCTGCTGCTTCTTTTCATACCCTTCTCTCTCTCAATCCTTATCTTTGTTGTTCACTTTTTCTGAGACAGACCTTATTTATATAAGCAGAGAATTACTAGTTCTAACTTTTGCTTATTGAATTTACAGGATCCCCTTCAGGCAATAATGTTACTCCTGTTGGTCCTTGTCGATATGATAGCTCCCTGGGTAAATTAAAACTTTGATGACATAATTGTTGATTTATCCTTTAATCTATTATTTCTCTAATGTCTGAGTTGTTCTAAAGTGTTACATATTTGTGGTTTATTGGATACTTCTCCGGCAATTACCTGTTAAATGGAAGAGCTATATAGTAAACTAGTACTTATAACAGCATCTCTTGATTTCCATTCAGGTCTTCTAACGAAGAAGTTCATCAATCTAATCAAACACGCAGAAGACGGTATGCTTGATCTAAATAAAGCTGCTGATACATTAGAGGTGAAGTTCAATTTATTCAAACAATGCAGAAGACAGTATTCTGAATCTTGATGCTACTATGCCTGATGAGGTCTTACCAGTTTAGGTGGTTATTTCTTATAACAGGTGCAGAAAAGGCGTATATATGACATCACAAATGTCCTGGAAGGCATTGGGCTGATAGAAAAGAAACTCAAGAACAGGATCCAGTGGAAGTATGGGCGGAGATACTCATCCAATTTGAATAAATTGCTCAGTTGTTTATTATCAATATACGATTCGGGATAATTCAGAGAAAACATAAGTTAAAATATGATTTTAAACATTATTATGTAGGGGTCAAGGTGTCTCGAAACCAGGAGAAGCTGACGAGAGTGTTGCAAGTTTACAGGTAAGGACCATACTCCAACGCCTGTTGTATTTCTTAATGTTTTTTAGTTTACACATTTGTTCTCTAAATGTGAAGTAACTTGAGCAAAAGGGGCTCGGACTGATGAAAAGATCCTCTATTTTTTCACAAAACAACAGTTTTAAGCATTCCAATGCTCTTAATTTTAACCTGTGCCTCCTCTGCTGAAGGCTGCTAACTTGCATTGACCTGCTAGTATCATCTTTAATGGTATTCTCTTATCGGGAGTTTGCACTCTTGCAGGCAGAAGTGGAAAAGTTGACGGTTGAAGAGCATAGATTAGATGACCAGATAAGGTAACTTCTTAACTTGTAATACAAAAATCCAACAGTGCTTTGCTTCATATCTGACCTTACATTGTGTTATTGTTGGCTTCTTTCAGAGAAATGCAGGAAAGTTTAAGGGACTTGAGTGAAGATGAAAATAATCAAAGGTAGCATCTTTGTCTTAAATATGATTAACATTCTGCTCATGCGATTTTTGATGGATTTAGCTGCTCACCATTTTCTTCTTCATTCTTAAATACTGATATCCTGAAAATTTCTTTTCAAAGATGGCTTTTTGTCACTGAAGATGATATCAAGAGCTTACCTTGTTTCCAGGTAATATTTTAACCCTCCTTCCAATTTTTCCATTCCCTTTCTTTTTAAATGCAACCTTCAATAATTGACCACTTAGTCTAAAAATTGATTGGTTCGATCAGAATGAAACATTGATAGCAATTAAAGCTCCACATGGCACCACTTTAGAAGTCCCAGACCCTGACGAGGTAACCTATATCTCCTTATTACAGAAAAAATATTGTTCCATTTCTTGCCCTTTCACTTCCACATATCTTAGCAAGTCCTTCTTGCCTCTAATAGGCTGTTGATTATCCACAAAGGAGATACAGAATAGTGTTACGGAGCACGATGGGCCCCATTGATGTTTACCTAGTCAGGTATTTTGCTGCTTCGTAGCACAATATGAATCCAGGATGGAGAGAAGGGGAGGGGTGTTTCTAATCTTTTTAGATTATATGGGGTATAATGGATATATTTCAATCTTTGAAACAAGAGTTGTTGTGTTTTGTTTAGTCAATTTGAGGAGAAGTTTGAGGAGGTAAATGCTGTTGAGGCACCCCCAAGTGTGCCTTCAACGTCTGGTCTGAATGAGAATGCGACTGCAACATTGGCTACTGAGGAGAATGAAGAAGTTGATATTGGCATGGAGGGAAAAGAAAATCAAAATGTGCGCTCAGAAGTTGGTACTTCACAGGACTTTATGACTGGAATCATGAAGATTGTTCCAGATGTTGATGTAAGTTACTGTTTACGAGCATTGCATTAACCTCTCGTTACAAGCATTACATTAACTGTTCATGGGCATTACATAATTGCAAAGCTATTGAATGCCGGGCAAAAGTAAGAAAGTACGACCCATAAAGCATTTGCATTTTGCCATTCCTTGAAGAATAGATGTTTCAGATACGATCTTTTTTATTATGATAAAATTTAGGATTTGAATAACTATGGTTTTCAGTTTCTAATTATTTTCAATCTTTCAGAACGAAGCAGATTACTGGCTTTTGTCAGATGCAGATGTTAGCATCACTGACATGTGGAGGACAGAATGTATCCTACTGAAATCTGTTTTCTGTTATTATCAAAAGGATTTTAACTTTATATATATTGATTCTAACTCTATCGATGTATTATGGACGGTTACATGTAGTTACCTTTTTAGGCAACCTGTTTTGTGCATCGAAGTTGAACTTTTAATGAAATTACTTCTCTGAATGTAACATCCTTAACTCGGAAATAGCTGCTATTGACTGGAACGAGTTGGATGTAATTCAAGAAGATTATTCAATCACTAATGTCAGTACACCAAGAGCCCATACTCCACCACCTGCTACAACTGAAGTACCTTCTGCAGCTAACACTTCCGGTTGCTAAATGGCATTTGCTGGTGCTTGTATGGATGCTCTCGTTTAGTTTTCTGAAAGATGAATGCTCGGTCCATCTGCACGATGATGCTTGTATTATTGGTTGAACAAACGCTTCTACATTAGATTCAATCCCCTGTACATCCATTTGAACTCTATAAAGGAAAGAACAAGTGCATCCAGGGCTGTTGCATTTGAGGCTCAAGATATTGCAAGACTCGAGCCGGTTGTTCATTGTACAGTTTAGATATACTTAGATTGCACTTGTAATAGCAACAGTCAGTAGGTTAAGCTGTCGATATCTTGCCTCGTGTATCGTCTAACTCATTGCTTTCTATGATCTTTTAGCTCTAACAATATAATTAGGTTGATTTAGCCTAGATTATTCTCATACTTTGGACAAGTTTTATTTAGTTGCTGCAGTTCTTTTTACATTTGAATGTGTCTGGAGTTTGCTTTTCTGCTATTCAAGTTCTCAAATTGCATCTATTGAGAAAGGGGGACTTGGAGCAATAGTAAACTGTTGAGTCGTGGAATCAACCATTGATGCTTGCTTTTATCTTACTGCCTACACTACACCCCCTTGGGGTGCAGAACTTTCCCAATCCTTGCACAAACGTGAGATACTTTGTGGACTGAGGCTAAATTGAGAAGAACGATAGAACATCGATGAAAACCTGTATTTCTAGTTATATACTGAGCTAAATCTTGCACTTATCAACAGTGTTTTTATACTTGGCTATAACAATCAAATACTAGTAAAGATAATTAACCTGTAGTATTTACTAAACATATATATTACATCTGCAGTAAAATTGTGTTCAAAATCAACCTAGTTTTACTTCTCTTTATCAACTTTCTTTCCAATCCAACTAGCAACAATTGGTGTTAAAGCAATAGTAGGGGGAAATCTAATAGGTGATGCAGCTTTGTGAGCAGCATAAGCCAATGCAAAAGTTCCCACTTTCTCACCAGTCTCATCAGTAGAAATTCCCACCTGCAATATATATATATATATATGAGTTTCTATAAGTCAAAATGCTTGCATTATTAGGACTGAGATGAGTTTAATAGGAGCAATATGGACGACGAGAATTCATACTAGCCAATCCTAACTTGTTTGAGATTGAGACGTAGTAATAGCAGTTGTAACATGCCAACCTACGCTTCACATGGTATTCATGCCTCTCCTCATCAGTACACGATAAATCTCTCAACTATGAACTTTTCTCTCAGAAAGTCACTCAACAATGGAAATTTTAATTAAAAAATTAAAGTTGAGTGACTTTCTGAGAAAAAAACTCATAGTTGAGTGATCATTAGAGATATTATCTCAATTTTCATTCCAGTTTCATTGACTGCCAGACTATATTACTCGGACTCTTCAAATTTGTTGTTATCCTTAAAAAATGCACTACTTTTGGGAATCCAAAATGCACCCGACAACAGCTTTGAAGAGGCCGAGCAGCATAGACAACCATGCCACACCTTAAAGGTGCAAGAAGACATTCTTTTGGAGGATCCAACATGAACCAGCCAACATTTCTGAAGAATCCGAGCAGCATAGCTGGCAGGCCACACACCTTGGAGGTACAAGAACACATTATATCTCTTTCCTCCTTTTCTACTAATTCATTCAAACCAAACTTAATAGCAAGTTTGTGTTGGAAAAAGTGTACCTTTTGTAGCAAGGATTGAACATCAACACCAGAATTGATGAGAGCATAACAGAGACCAAATGATATCAATGAGAGAGTAATGGAAGTTGCTAAATAAGCTCCTCCATATTTTGCCAAAAGCTCTTTTGCTTGATCCCCTTTTGATTTCTTATCCTTGTTCTCTTCATCTCCATCCTCTTTTGAGCTAAATATCTGAAATCATTTAATATATTAAAAAAATAATCTTTTGTATGTGTTACTTGAGCCAAAGGTGTATCGAAAACAGTCTCTTTACCTCCACAACCACGAGATAGTGTTAAAATCTGCGTACGTTCTACCCTCTCCAAACCCCCACCTTATGAGATTATACTCGATATATTGTTGTTTGTAAAAGATAATCTTTTGTGGGGTTTCTTGGACAGGGGTAAGTAAGAGGCAAAATAGAATGGTAGAAACTTATTCGTGTTTATATCAAAACAATAAATGCATGATACGTGTTACCACAATTAATTTAACATATTTTTCACCTCTTTGTTTCACTTTACCATAGTAAACTTAATATGGTTTGATTATTACTTCCTCTATTCCTAATTACTTGTTCACTTTTGAATTGACACACCCATTAAGAAAACAATTAATGAATTAAAAATTTAATATTTCTAAGAAGTTAAATATTTTCAAAATAATTAATTGAGGATATAATAGGTAAAAAAAATAGTTCTTTCTTGATTTGTCAAAATGAACAAGTAATTAGGGACAACTAAAATAATTAGTGACAGAGGGAGTATCCATTAATAGCAATAAAATAATAAACTCACTGTATCAATTATTATTTTTCTTAATAGATGTATCAAGTCAAAATTTGACGAGTAAATTCGAACAGAAAAGAAGAGTACCTTCCATAGGCCAGCTTCTAGACCAAATTTATTTGTGATTTCCTCAGCAGACTTAACTTCTTCTGTTGTTTTCTCCTTCAAAGCTCTAACTTCAAACTTTTTATTGGAATTTGAGGTACCTGAATTTAGTACCTTGTTTGGTTTTCTTAAATTTGGAAAAACAGGAAATAAAGAACAAAGAGCAATTCTATTATACTGAGAAGAAATTTGCAAAGCAGAAGCCATCTTTTTTTGAGTTTATCCAAACGTGGCGTTAGTTCTCTTATTCTTTGAGGAGTGGACTCAAATGGAGAGTTAAACCAAAAAAAAATTAAATGGAGAGAAAGACAAGTTTCATTATTTCTAGCCTTTCTTTGTTTTAACAAATGAAAATAATGGAGATATTCTACATTTCCCACTATTGGGCTTCTACTTTTTTTTTTTGGGCCTAGTCCAATCATATAATAAAAAATTGGAAAAATTACGCGACGTCACAAATATTTAGTTGTATTTATGATATATAGTTATAGTTTTAAAAATTACGAAATAGTTATATTTTGAGTTTTATAGTAAATACAAAATATACATGTGTGTTGAAGCAACTCTTTGACCAACAAGGGTTGTGCTGGAGTGGTAAGTATTTCTTCATCATTAACCACGAAGTCTTGGATTCAAGCTCCCTTGGGTACGGAGTCCCCTTTGTTAGGAAGTGCTTAACCCTCCAATGTGGGACTTTCCGGCGCTAATTCAAATTTAGTCGGGGCTCTAATGTTGATTCCGGACACTGAATGGGAAAAAGAAAAAACAGAAAAAATCAACTAATTTGGTGGGATAATCAGCTTTCGAGTCTGCTATGAGTTTTTAGCCAACATTTGAAAAGTAATTGAGAAATAATCACACTTAAATGGGAAAGTAAAATTTTAACAAAAAAACTCTTACTTAAAACATTAAAGAACATATACATGCTTGAACTCTACAAATTATTCCTTAATTTTGTATTTATAAAGATTTGAACTACGTTAATTATTTTTTTATTTATTTTGAAACTCTAGCAAATTTTAAACCCATGAGTAATTTTTTGGTTTTGAATTTATAAACATTTAAACTTTATGAATAGTAAGTTATACGTTCATTATTATAACTTACTACTCAATTTTAAATAATTTATTTTTCAGAATTATCAGTGGACCTGATAATTTGAATTGTATTTTTTCATTTTAATGAATATCAAACATTGCTTAGTAATGAAGGGAACTACATTTTGCTATTTTCTTGAAGTGAAAAATTTGAGAGTGACTATATAATTTTTGTTCTCCCTTGTTTTTTAAACAATTAAATGACTAAATTGATTGCAATTTGGAAGACAACTTAGCTCTTAATTGATGCATTACTTGAAATTGAAAATGAAAACTAATCTAAAAAAATTCCTTAAATAGAAGTAAATTAATTATTAAGAAAACAATCAAATCTTGAAAATATACCACTAAAGATTGTATTGCAATAGCAAGGACTCTTCAATTTTTAATTAAAGGTCTCGATCGAATTTAAACCGTGAGTATGGAGTCATCTTTATTAAAATCGTTTTACTTCTTAAAGTGGAACTTTTCAACGTGAATTCAGATTAATCGAACCTTAAAACAAACATTGAATATCAAGTGAAAAGAAAAGACAACCTTGAAAACATAGTTGTTCCTTGTAGCAAAATTTTGGTAATAAGTTAAGCTCATTCACCAACTAATTAATGATATATGAACAAGAAAAATGCAGGAAAATGTAACGTGTTTTTTTTATAAAAAAAAATTAATGTTTGTAATAAGTAAAAAAATATTATCTCAAGAGCAATTATATATAATCGAATAAAATACTATGAGAATGGGATGAGATGGAGTGGGAGTTCGGGGATAGCGGAGGGAGATGAGACACTAAACTTAAAAGATCACTTATCGAATTTCTTTTCACTACTATTATGTAATCATTTTTCTCATTTTTAAAAAAACTTATTATTTGTTAAAAAAATCCAATAATTTGACAAACCAAACATAAAAATTAAAAAATTAAAAGCATTTTTCAAAAAATATTTTCCTCCCCACCAAACACTCCCCTATTTTCATTATATTTTTTTCTTATAAAAAATCACATTTCGATAGAATAATAAAAAGACCTATCAGTGGGCTCTTCAAATCATGTATTACTTGTAATTTACTTCACTCTTCATATATTTCATTTTATACTAAGATATTTATGTATATATAACGTTTATCGCGATGTCTTTTAAAAAAATCCAATTTCGAATAATTTAAGGACATAATTGAATTTTTAGATTTTGTTTTGAAGCAACTATATGTTGAAAGTTTTTTTTTTTGAGTTACTTGACTGATTAATTAAAGAATATTTTTGAGCTAGTTAACTAATAACGAGACTTATATTTTGTCAAAAAATATAACGAAGAATAAAATTGACCTATTTCAAATAGTTCAGATAATTTTTAGCCCTTTTTCCAGTTCACAAATAACCATATTTTAATCCCTACTATAAAAAAATAATCAATCACCATCCTAAAATTTTACAATAATATCAAAATTATAAATATTGGATAGTTGATACTTGCGTGTGTAATCAAATACCATTTACAAATCCAACCTTAAAAAAATTGTGTTTGTAATTATTCTTTGGTTTTTGTACATATATATATATATACTATATAATTAACTTAAGTCAAGATTAACTCGTTAGAAATTTTAAAAATACTTTTCTTAAATCAAATGTATATCAAAATCGCTCTTTATTTTATATAAGATAAAAATAAAATATTCATATATTTTATTTTTTCCGACCTTTACTTATAAAATCACATTAAAATAAATTCTTACCGTAAGCACCTTAATATTTATACTTTATAGACATGTATAAAATAAAATAAAATAAATTTATAGCCATGTATTTTCCATCTTACCTTTAAAGAGTCAACTACCTAGCTCTACACAATTATTATACACGTCTCTCTTACTTGTTATCTACGGCATATTAATTGGATAATCTAATTTTAAAAATAAAAATTGACACAAATTTATTAAAAATACCACATTTCCATTATCCTCTTTCCCTTTCCACACATACACAATTAATAAACTAATAATTTAACTTCTACACATGATTTTGTTTGATTTGTATGTTTGGATTTTATAGTTTGAAGATTTAATTTAATTATAATAAATTTATTTAGTAAATATATTTTATCCGAATAACTTCTTTTTAAAGTTGAGAATCTATCCAAAATAAAATATATACAATTTAATAAAAAAGAGAACAAAAATAACAACAAATAATATGATAACTAAAAAAGTAACAGGTAATATTAAAATTCTTGAAAATTCAAACAAAATTTTATAATTTAAAGTTATTTTTCACATCATCAAATCCCATTCTTCATCCATATCCTTAGACAAAACGTAAAAGAAAGAGACCAGAAAAAAAGCAAAAAAAATCCTCAATATAATCCCCCTTTTTCCTCCAATATGGATCAAATAAATAAATGAAAATGACAATATACAAAATCTTATAATTAAACTCTCGATAAGTAGCCTTACTCCTACCTTATTGTAGAAAGAGTGTTTTCAAAAAATCAAAATTGAACATATAAATTTTATCTCTATCTTTTTCTGGTCAATTACTATTAGACCGTCAAAAAATATTTTTCTTTGACCATAATATTTTCAAATATCTTCTAAATATTTAGAAAGAGTATTTTCAAAATAACCAAACAATAATAACATACTCAATATAATCAGATATGAAGAAGAATAAAATATACATAAATCTTATCTCTATCTTTTTCTGGTCAATTACTATTAAATTGTCAAAAAAATATTTTCTAAATATTTATAATATTAATTAATTTGACCAAATAAAAATTGAAACATTATATCACACGTTAACTCATTTATTTCCTTCTATATATATATTAAACTTCTTCTTCTTCTTCTTCAAAATGTGTTAAAAAATGTCTTCAAAAAACAAAAAAAAATGGAATTGCATTACTTCCAATGGAACAGCAGGCTGTGGTTGCAGCAAGCCCAAATTATCAGAAATTATTCAGCCCAAGCCCAGGCCCAAACCCGAGCCCAATTCTCACTCATCTTCAACCTCTAATTCAGATTCACCATCTCCGACGATTTTGCCGGCGAAGATCGTCGGAAGTGTGGCCGTAGTGAAGGATTCCGATGATCCGTTTGGGGATTTCCGGCAATCGATGTTGCAGATGATAACGGAGAAGGAGATTTACTCGTACGATGATTTGAATGAGCTTTTGAATTGTTTTTTACAGCTGAATTCGCCTTCTCATCATGATATTATTGTTCAAGCTTTCATGGAGATCTGGAATAATGGGAAAAATTGTTTCCAAAAAGGATCCTAACTAACTTTTTTTTCTTCTTTTGGGCTGAATTCTCGCTCAGTTGCTCGAATTCTTCGAAAATGTTAGATAGTAGCATGATGGGATCGGAGAATCTGATATGACTTATGAGTAATATATATCCTATATTTTATGTTAGTGAGATTCTTTAAAAATGTAGTAATTTTCAAAAAAAATAGTACTTCCTCCGTCTCATTTTATATGTACTTTGATTTGGCACAAACTTTAAGAAAAATGGAAAGTCTTTTAAAACTTGTGGTCCAAAATGAATGATAGAAATTTGTGTGGTTGTAAATCATTTCATTAAGGGTAAAAAAGACAGTTTATAGGCAAATTGTTACTTAAAATAGAAATGTGTCATTCTTTTTGGGACTGACTAAAAAGGAAAGTAAGTCATATAAATTGGGACAGAGAGAGTATTGAATAATTATTATACTTCAAAATTTATGACCTTAATATTAAAAATGAGTAACTTACAAACTATATCTTTTCTTTTTTTTGGTTTAATAAATCTTTAATTATGATGAACTTTTATATGTTTTCTTTTCTCTAAAAAAAGAAGAAGCTATATTGAAAAACCAAATAAAATTGTATCAAACAGAGTATATATCTAATTTTCCTAATATTTTGAGGTAAATAAATAATATATTATCGGTCGGTTCAGTTTTATGTATTATTAATTTGATTTTTGATTTTTAAATATGTTGTATCAATACCCAAATTAATAATATGTGTTTATCAATTTTTGGTTCTTAGCAATTTGGTTTTTGGTTTAACCAATAAGAAAATACGCATAAAATAATCATATGACTTCTCCAATAATTTAGCGTGATAAGGCAATAATATAACTTTACGAAATGTTCATAAAATATAAACAATAGTAACTAACATGAAAAGAGTTATTCAAGTACAACACAAATAAAAGAACTAGAACAATACTTCCTCCGTCTATTTTTATTTGTCATGTTCTGCTTTTCGAAAGTCAATTTGACTAATTTTCAAAGTTAAATTAGATTATATCAATTTAATATTTTAAATTAAAAAAAATTAGACATTCAAAAACTATACGAAGAGTACTATAAATTGTAATTTTTTTTACATATGATGAAAAAATACATAGTAAAATGTTAGTCAAATTTCTTATAGTTTGAATCTAAAAAAGAAAATCATGACAATTAGAAGTGGACAGAGTTAGTAATGTAAATTGAAGGCTAAAGGACAAATGTAGTAACTAATAAAGTATTGATACTAATATAGTAATATTTATGTAGTATTGTCTTAATGGATTTCGATTTATCAATAACGAAATATCAAAAAATCAATATCGAATCAATAACAATTTTTTTAAAAAAATCTAAAACCATTAAAAACTTTAACTTAATAACCCAATAATAATTTCTTTTGATTTGATAAATTGATCTATTCGATTTTTATACACTCTTATATACCAATCATCTTTTGTTTAATTTTAAAAAGAATTTGTCTTTTTCATATATATGGTGTACATTTGTTGTGAAGACTGTGGTCCTAATTTTTTTA
>JAJOOS010011289.1:0-14041 GCA_029582725.1 Solanum chiquidenum | reverse complement strand
GGATTCAACAAAATAGTCAAGGGCAAAATATGGCTACCAACAAAAGGCTACAGGCTCAAAAGGGCTAACTAGTGATAAAATATCTGAAAAGGTTAAAAAGGTGATATCGGCCGTGGCCTACGCGCATCGGCCAGGCGAAGTCGTCCAACGGCAGGCGACATCAGCCAAGGCATGCAAGCATCGGATGTGGCATGTATAAATCTAGCAAACGACGTCGGTCAACGACATGCAGCATCGGCCAATGCCGGCATGCATTAACCGTGGCGTCTGCACAGCGGTTGGGCGAAATCTACCGTGGCCTGCGCGCATCGGCCAGGCGATGTCGCTCAATGGCAGGCGGCATCATCCAAGGCATGTACGCATCGGACGTGGCATGTGCGCATCTGGAAAACAATATCGGCCAACGGCATGCAGCATCAACCAAGGCCTACACGCAGCACTCGTAGCGTGTGCGCATCGCTAGGGCATTACCAACCGTGTCCTGCGTGCATCGGCCAACGGCAGCCAACATCGACCAAGGCCTGCACGCATCAACTTTGGTGTGAGCACATCTGGCTAACGATGTCAGCATACAACATGCAGCATCAGCCAAGGCCAGCACGCATCAGATGTGGCATGTGCGCATCAGCTGGGAGACATCGTCTGTGGACTGCGCACATCAGCAAATGGCAGGTGACATCGGCCAAGGCCTGCATGCATCAACCGTGGCGTTCGCGTATTGGCTGGGCGACATCAGTCGTGGTCTGCGCGCATCGGACAGGTGACGTCGGCCCAATGGCAGGCATCCTCAACCAAGGCCTTCACGCATCTAACGTGGCATGTGCGCATCGGGCAAGCGACGACGCCCAACGGCGGGCAGCATCATCCAAGGACAACACGCATTAGTCGTGGCGTGTGCACATCGGCTGGTAGATATCGGGGTAGGCCAACGACAGGGGCCATCAGCCAAAGTCTGCACGCATCGAACGTTGCATGTGCACATCGGGCAAGCGACAACATCTAATGGCAGGCAACATTATCTAAGGCCTGCACGGATCAACCTAGGCATGTCCGTATCGGCTAGGCGACATCAGCCTTTCCCAACGACAGGTAGCATCAGCTGATTTTTACACGTATCTAACGTGGCCTGCGTGCTTCGGGCAAGCGACGATGGCCAATGACAGGCGTCATCGGCCAGTCGACATTGGTCATCGATTGCCCGCATCGGTCGTGGCCTGTGCATATCGCTCAGCCGACATCAGTCGTTGACTGCCTGCATCTGTTGTGGCTTGTGCACATTAAAATATCATCGTCGGGTGTGGCCTGCCCGCATCGCCCTTGGCTTGCACACATCGGTGAGATGACGTTAGGCGTGGCCTGGCCGCATCTCCCTTGGCTTGCACACAATGGTCAGCCAATGTCGGTCGTGGCCTGCCCGCATCGCCTTTGGCCTGCACACAATGGTCAGCCGACGTCGGACGTGGCCTGCCACTATCGTCCTTGGCCTGCTCACATCGGTCAGCCGACATCGGACATGGCCTGTCAGCATCATCAGTAGCCTGCACACATCGGTCTACCGACGTCTGACGTGGCCTGGCCGTATCATCCGTGGACTGCACCACTCCATCAGCCGACATCAGACGTTGCCTACCCGCACCACCTTTGCCATGCACACAACGGTCAGCCGACGTCAAACGTTGGCTGCCACTATCGTCTGTGGCCTGCGCACATCTGTCAGCCGATGTCGGACGTGGGCTGCCACTATCATCCGTAGCCTACACACATCGGTCTGCCAACGTTGGACGTGGACTGGCCGCATTATCTGTGGCCTGCACACATCAATATTTTTCCTATTTTTTATTAATTAATTACTCATTTTTGGGATTTATCGAAAAAAGATAACAATTTAAAATAATTGTTGAAAACTATATTTTTATATATAAAAAAGTTATTTGTGGAAGTTAATGTGTGTTTGTAACTTAAAACGTGCATATTTGAGTTTTACTTGTTCATTATGATTCTCTGGAAAAACGATGCTTACTCATTTAAGTCAGAATCCGCACAACGAAATCAACAGCTCCAAGTGGGCCACGCATCGGACGTGACATGTGGACATCGAGCAAGCGGCGTCGGCCAATGGCAGGCGGCATCAACGAAGCCATGCACGCATCAGTTATGGCATGTAAGCATCTGGCAAACGACCGACGACATACAACATCAGCAAAGGCCTGCACGTATTAGCTGTGGCGTGTGCGCATCGGCCGGGAGTCATCTACGTGGTCTAGCTGCATTGTCCGTGTCCTGCACACATCGGTCAGCCAACGTCAGACGTGGTCTACCCGCATCGCCTTTGGCCTGCACACAACGGTCAGTCAACATCAGACGTGGGCTGCCATTATCGTCTGTGGCCTGCGCACACATGTCAGCCGATGTCGGACGTGGGCTGCCACTATCGTCCGTAGCCTGCACACATCCGTCTGCCAACGTCGGACGTGTCCTGGCCTCATAGTCTATGGCCTATACTCATCGGTCAGCTGACGTAGGACGTGTCCTACCAGCATCGCCCGTAGCCTGCACACATTGGTCTGCCGACATCGGACGTTGCCAGCCCGCATCATTTGTGGCTTGCACTTGTTAGACAAGAGATGTCGCACGCAGCGACATTGATCGAGGTCTAGTCGACAACATGCGGATGTCCATGCCGTACTAAAATCAACAGAGTTTGAAACACCCTTTATGTATATCAACTATTCATCTATCTTCCATTATCTATTCTCAACATTTCCGCCTCATGTGGTTCAGTCGTAACAATCTTCATCACTTCTACGGTAAGTACGATATTAAAACATATTTTATTTGTGCAACTATGTACTCTATCATTAGTTTCACATGTTTTGAAGTGGTTTCTATCATTTTCATATTATTCCGACTTTTATTCATATTTTTAATTCATTTTTATGATTTTTTATTTTTTACGTCACATTTTAAAATTTAAAATTTATGAAATTATTGAATTTAAGATTACTATATTTATTTGTGAATTTTTTGTGTTAATTATATATATTTTTTTTCATATTTTTCCTATTTTTTATTAATTAATTACTCATTTACAGGATTTGCCAAAAAAATAAAAATTAATTTTTTTTATAAAATTGTTGAATTTACGGTTTCTAAATTTTTGGCGTTAATTTTATATTTTTATCAGATATTTCCTATTTTTTATTAATGAATTACTCATTTTCAAGATATATTGAAAAAAACAAAGATTAAAAAAATTGTTGAAAACTATATTTTTATATATAAAAAAGTTATTTGGGTAAATTAATGTGTATTTGTTACTGAAAACGTGTATATTTTGGTTGTACAGGTTCATTATGATTCTCTAGAAAAATGATGACTACTCCTCTGAGTTAAAATACGCGCAACGGAATTAAGAGTTCAAAGTAGGCCACACATTGGACGTGGCATGTGGGCATCGGGCAAGATGTTTCGGCAAACCGCAGGCGGCATCAGCGAAGGCATGCACGCATCGGACGTGGCATGTGCACATCTGGCAAACGACGTCGTCCAACAGCATGCAGCATCAGCCAAGGCTTGCACGCGTCCACCGTGGCGTGTGCGCATCGGCTGGGTGTCACACACGTGGCCTGCGTGCATCGGCGAACGGCAGGTGACATCGGCCAAGGCCTGCACGCATCAACCGAGGCTTGTGCGCATCTAGAAAATGACGTCGGCCAATGACATACATCATCAACCAAGGCCTGCACGCATCAGTCATGGTTTGTTCACATCGTTTGGGCGACATCATCCGTGGCCTGCGAGCATCGACCAACGACAGGCCACATCAGCCAAGGCCTACATGCATCAAACGTGGCGTGTGTGCATCGGCTGGGCGACATCGGTCGTGGCATGTGCGCATCGGCGAGGCGACGTCGCCCAATGGAAGGAGGCATCAGCCAAGGCCTGCACGCATCAGACGTGAAATGTGCGCATCTGGAAACGACGTCGGCCGATGGCAGGCAGCATCAGCCCAGGCCTGCATGCATCCGTCGTGGCGTGTGCGCATCGGCTAGGAGTTACTGGTTGTGACCTGCGTGCATCGGCAAACGACAGGCGACAACGACCAAGGTCTGCACGCATCAACCGTGTCGTCTGCACATATGGCAAATGAAGTGGGCATACAACATGCAACATCAGCCAAGGCCAGCAAGCATTAGCCGTGGCGAGTGCGCATAGACTAGGCATTATCAGATGTGGCCTGCGCGCATCGGCCAGGCGACGTCGTCAAACGACAGGCGGCATCAGCCAAGGCATGCAAGTATTGGACATGGCATGTGTGCATATGGCAAACGACATCGGCCAATAGCATGCAGCATCGGCCAAGGCCAGCACACATTAACCGTGGCGTGTGTGCATCGGCTCGGCAAAATCGGTGGTGGCCTGCGTGCATCGGCCAGGCGACGTTGCCCAATGGCAGGCGGCATCAACCAAGTCCTATACGCATCGGACGTGGCATGTGCGCATCTGGAAAACAATGTCGGCCAATGGCATGCAGCATCAGCCAAGGCCTACACGCAGCACTCATGGCGTGTGCGCATCGACAAGGCGTTACCAACTGTGTCCTGCACGCATCGTCTAACGGCAAGCGATATCGACCAAGGCCTGCACGCATCAACTGTGGTGTGTGCACATCTGGCAAACAACGTCGGCATACATCATGCAGCATCAGCCAAGGCCAGCACGCATCAGCTGTGGCGTGTGCGCATCGGCTGGGCGACATCGACCGTGGCTTGCTCGCATCAGCAAATGGTAGTTGACATCGGCCAAGGCTTGCACACATCAACCGTGGCGTGCGCGAATCGGCTGGGCGACATCGGTCGTGGTCTACACGAATCGGTCAGGAGACGTCGGTCCAATGACAGGCAGCAGAAGCCAAGGCCTTCACACATCTGATGTGGCATGTGCGCATCAGGCAAGCGACGACTCCCAATGGTGGGCGGCATCATCCAAGGCCTACACGTAATAGCCGTGGCGTGTGCACATCAGCTGGTAGACATCAGCGTAGGCCAACGACAGGGGCCATCAGCATAAGCCTGCACGCATCGGACGTTGCATGTGCACATCGGGCAAGCAACGATGGCCAATGGCAGGCAACATCAGCTAAGGCCTGTACGCATCAGTCATGGCGTGTGCGTATCGGCTAGGCGATATCAACCTCGACCAAGGACAGGTAGCATCAACTAATTTTTACACGTATCTGACCTGGCCTATGCGCTTCGGGCAAGCGACGATGGCCAACGACAGGCGTCATCGGCCAGGCGACATTGGTCGTCGATTGCCCGCATCGGTCGTGGCCTGTGCATATCGCTCAGCCGACGTCAGCCGTGGACTGCCCACATCAGTTATCGCCTATGCACATTAATATGTCATTGTCGGGCATGGCCTGCACACATCGGTGAGATGACGTCAGGCATGGCCTGCCCGCATCTCTCTTGGCTTATACACAACGGTTAACCACGTCCGACGTCGGCTGACTGTTGTGTGCATGGCAAAGGCGGTGCGGGTAGGAAACATCTGATGTCGGCTAATAGAGTGGTGCAGTCCACAGACGATACGGCCAGGCCACGTCCGACATCGGCAGACCGATGTGTGCAGGCTACTGATGATGTTGGCAGGCCATGTCCGACTCGGCTGACCAATGTGTGCAGTCCAAGGACTATAGTAGCAGGTCATGTCCGACGTCGGCTCCCACTATCGTCCGTAGCCTTCACACATCGGTCTGCCAACGTTGGATGTGTCCTACCAGCATCATCCATAGCCTGCACACATCGGTCTGCCGACGTCGAAGGTTGCCTACCTACATCGTTAGTGGCTTGCACTTGTTAGACGAGAGATGTCGCACGCGGTGACATTGATCGAGGTCTAGTCGACAACATGCAGATGTCCATTCCTTACAAAAATCAAAAGAGTTTGAAACACCCTTCATGCATATCAACTATTCATCTATATTCCAGTATCTATTTTGAACGTTTCCTCCTCATGTGGTTCATTCGTACCAATCTTCATTACTTTTACGGTTTGTACGAGATTGACACATCTTTTATTTGTGCAAATATGTACACTATCATTAGTTTCACATGTTTAGAAGTGTTTTCGATCATTTTCATATTATTCTGACTTTTATTCATTTTTTTAATTTAATTTTATGATTTTTTATTTTTACGGCACATTTTTAAAATTAAAATTTATGAAATTATTGAATTTAAGGTTAGTATATTTATTTTTGAATTTTTGGTGTTAATTTGTTATTTTTTCATATTTTTCCTATTTTTTATTAATTAATTACTCATTTTTGGGTTTAACGAAACAAATACAAATTAAAAAAAATATTAAAATTATTGAATTTAAGGTTACTAGATTTATTTGTGAATTTTTGGCGTTAATTATATATTTTTTTTCATATTTTTCCTATTTTTTATTAATTAATTACTCATTTTTGGGATTTGACAAAAATAATAAAAATTAATTTTTTTATGAAATTATTGAGTTTTAGGTTTCTATATTTATTTGTGAATTTTTGGAGTTAATTTTATATTTTTATCATATTTTTCCTATTTTTTATTAATTAATTACTCTTTTTTGGAATTTATCGAAAAAAAATAAAAATTCAAAATAATTGTTGCAAACTATTTTTTTATATATAAAACAGTTATTTGTGGAAGTTAATGTGTGTTTGTAACTTAAAATGTGCATATTTGGGTTTTACATGTTCATTATGATTCTTTGGGAAAACGATGCTTACTCCTTTAAGTCAGAATCTGCACAACAAAATCAAGAGCTCCAAGTGGGCTGTGCATCGGATGTGGCATGTGGACATCGAGCAAGTTGAGTCGGCCAATAGCATGCGGCATCAACGAAGGCATGCACGCATCGGACGTGGCATGTGAGCATCTGGCAAACGATGTCGGCCAACAACATGCAGCATCAGCCAAGGCCTGCACGCAATAGCCGTGGCGTGTGTACATCAGCTGGGCATCACCGACGTGGACTGCGCGCGTCGTCCAAGGCCTACACGCATCAATAGAGGCATGTGCGCATCTGGCAAATGACGTCGACCAACGGCATACATCATTAACCAACACCTGCACGCATCAGCCATGGCGTGTGCGTATCGGCTGGGGAGACATCATTCGTGGCCTGCGCGCATCGGTCAACGTCAAGCGACATCGTCCAAGTTTTGCACGCATCAACCATGGCGAGTGCGCATCTGCTGGGAAAATTACTAGCCACAACCACCATTAACGGAGGACCAGTACGGTCTGTCAACCCATCCACGGTCTGTGGATGGGGGTCCGTCGATTGGACCTGGTTTGCTGTCAAGTGACACAGCCAACCTAGGGGTGAGTTGGTAAATTCACCCCAAGTCCTAATTAATATATGAACGATTATTTTAAGTGTTTTAAGGTATTTTAAGACTATTAAAACATTGAAACCCTCATTAAAACTTCATCTCTCTAAAACAAAACCCTTCTCTCCTAAAAGTTCTCTCTAGAAACTCCATCGGAGATCAAGGTCAAGTTCAAGCTAGGGTTGGGGATTTCAAGATGTTTCTTCTTCAATTTCTTGGGATTATTCAAGTATAAGGTATGATGATCCTTCATCTAGGGTTAGCTTTCACCCTAGAGTCAATTTCAAAGAGTTTTCAAAGTTTTCAAGTTTCTCCAAAACCCTAGATTTCACTCAATCTCATGGGTTCTTGCATCAAACATTTTAAAATGATAAATTATGATTATGTTGATGTTTAATTGGTCATTTAAGATGAAAATATTCTATAAACTCATGATTTCTCTAAATTCCTAAATTTGGCCTTATGAAGTGGGTTTGTTGATTATGAATGAATGATGATGGATTTATGCTTAGATTGATTTAGATTATTGATTTGTATCATTATCTATGTCTAATTGTGGAGGATTGTTGGTGAATCGAAGATTTGTGATCATAGCCTTGAAAAGGGCAAGTTGACTAATTTCATGTTGAATATAGAATTGTGTAGATTGTTGATCCACTTGAAAGGTTGAGGTCTTGAAGGCATAATTTGATGGATTAAAGCATTATAATGATGTTTTATATATGAATGTGATGTGAAGCATGTGTGTGATCTAAAGGAATGAAAGATGATCTTGTTTAGAAGCTACTTGTGTTAGGATTGAATGTTATCTCTCTATTAACACTTGTGAATGATGGTGATTATGTGAAAGGCTATTCTCACATACACACACATGAATGAATGAATGAAGTTTAATGTTAAGGTTAGTGAATATGAAGTATTATTTGAAAGGCTATTCTCATATTGTACTCTAATGAATGTAATGACTTGTTGTGAAAGGACTTTCTCACAATAAGGGGGTTCTTAGGGGGAAGGCTATTCTCATCTTCGAATCTATGAGCTTTCCAATGAATGAACATTGGGTTGGGATGGATGCTCATCCGGGAGTTGAGGCGGATGTCTAGTAACAATCCTTATATCCTTTTTTAACGAATGTTGAATTTGAGATGGATACTCATCTGGGAGTTGAGGTGGGGTATCTAGTAGCAATCTCTTATCCCTTAATAAATGAATGTAATGAATGTCAAATACTCTGTGGGGAATAATGCTAAGCACCGAGAGGATATGAAATGGGGTGGATACTCATCCGGGAGTTGAGGCGGGGTATCTAGTAGTAACCTCTTGAGATGGATGCCTATCCATGAGTTGAGGCGGGGTATCTAGTAGTAATCTACCTATCACATAACTATGTACACACATAGGTCTATATCTAGTGGATCCACTTAAGCTAAAATGAATGGTCCTACCTTAGGCAAGTAGGAATTCCTTACCCGGTGAGGGTGACACCGGGAGTCCATGAGTTGCTCACATGGTCTTTGTCGGTTAAGGCTTACACCCACAATAATGATAATGAAATATGGTTTTTGAAGGATGTACTACTTAGGGTAGGTGGTTGAATGGGACGCCATCTATGCATTGCACATGTAGGCATTCGAGAGAGGTCATGGTATGTTCCTTATAATGTTAATGAAATGAATGGGCTCTTGTGATGACTTTTATGAGAATGTTGATCTAATATCTAATGAATGAATGTTCTTTTAAGGTAATGAAGCTAATGAAGAATGTTGACTCTAATGCTTATATGCTTAAATGTAAATGGTGCATGCTATACTTGGATTGTATATATGAGTTACTTCATTTTCATGTCTTATTGAGAATGAATGTGCCTTTTCTATGATGACTTCAACGGAATACTTAGTGTGAGTAGTAGTATGGGATGCTACTTTCACATTGCCCAAGTATGACTTAGAGTTGTCTAGGTATTGGTCTTAATGTAATGATGTGATTCATATGATGTTTATGTTTCTTTTATGCTATATTGTGTAAAGGTTGAAAGGATGGATGGAAAGTTCACCTTTGGTGACCTTAAGGTTGTGCCTTGGTGTGGGTGGTGGTATGGGACGCTACCCATACATTGCACAAGATATAGCTTGAGGGTTACTTAAGGTGGAGGTTCAAGGTAAAGGTAAAGGGTTATATGTGATTTTGCCTAAATGTGAACTATGTGACTTTGTATGTTGGTTGTGACTTATATTATGCCTCTTGTATCAATGATCATGAAGTTTTACTAAAAAGGCATAAAAGCATGACTTTCAACAAAATGTCCCTTTTTAGCATGATTTTGCATGGTCATCATACTTAGTACATTTTTTGTGTGCTAACCCATATTTTCTCCTATTTTTACTACAAGTGTAGGTTCTGGTAAGTGATCGTTCCTAGCTAGAGTTGAAGTGCTTGGATAGAGTTTCCTCCAAGACTTGGTATGTCCTTATGTATTCGAGGACAAGGACTCTTATGGTGTCTAGTTCCTTTATGTTTGAGACTTTTGTAATAGACATTCTAGTATTTTTGTTTGTGAAGGACCGTGACCCTATCTTGTTAAAGGTTGTCTTAAGATGTCCATGTGAGACTTAGTCTTCCGCTTGCGTCTTTTGAAAGATGTTTTCCTTATGTTTTGAATCGTATGGTTTTTGAATAAAAAGTTTTAATTCTCTACTATTTTATTACCTATGCGATGAAGGAATGCTATGACACTTGTGTTAGACCCGTTCGGGGTCGAGTACGCCGTGTTACGACTAGGGGGTGCTCTCAGGTCATGACAAACATGGTATCAGAGCACAAGGTTTTGGGAATGGTTTTTAGGTTGATGTCTCACAAGCCACGTCTAGTAGAGTCTTGTTCATCGGTGTGAGTCGCGACACATCTATGAGCGAGAGGCTATAGGACGTTAGAAAGTTACATTTCTTTCATATTCTTGAAGTTGTTCCTTAGATTTTATCTTTATAGATGTCCTTTTCCTAATCCTTCTCTTGTGTTTATAGGATATGAATACGAGAAGGATGTTCACAAGGAGAGTGGAAGAGGAAGTAGTGAATGAGGGAGTTCCTCCCCCAAGGTGATCAAGGTCCTCAAGGTTACCAAGTTCCTCTAGGCAATCAAGAGAATAAAGTTTCGGTGGTTCCCCCGGCCATGACTAATGAGGAGATTAGGTCGGCTTTTCTAACCTTAGCCCAAGCTATGAAGGCTCAAGTTAATCGGGATGTGGGGCCTAGGGTGAATGCCAATGAGGGTACCATGGCCTCAAGGTTGAGAGACTTTGTGAGGATGAATTCCCCTATTTTCCTTGGCTATAAAGTGGGAGAGGATCCCCAAGAATTTTTGGATGAAGTGTATAAGATAGTCAATGCTATGGGAGTATCTTCTAGGGAGAAGGTGGAGTTGGCTTCCTATTAATTGAAAGATGTGGCCCAAGTGTGGTTCACTCAATGGAAGAGCAATAGACCTTTATAATCGGGTCCTATAGAATGGGAATAGTTTAAGAGAGCATTACTTGGTAGGTACTTTCCCCGTGAGAAGAGGGAGGTCAAGGTGGAGGAGTTCATAAACCTTAGACAAGGTAGCATGAGTGTGGAGGAGTATTCCTTGAAGTTTATCTGATTGTCTAAATATGCTAGAGATAAGATGAGTAGGTTTGTTGCCGGTGTATCCGACCTAGTTAAGGAAGAGTGTCGTACGGTGATGCTCCATGATGAAGAGTCCAAACTCAAGAGGATGAATAGAGATTTGAAGAGGGGTAGATCCGATGAGCAAAGTCAATCTAGGTCTAAGAAGAGGTCTTACAATCAAGATTCCTCTATGGTTAGCAATGATAGGATGTCTAACCCTAAATTGCAAGGAGGGAATGGGAGTGGTTCTTCTTTTGAGAGGCCTAGATGTGCCACATGTGGGAAGCAACATTTAGGTAAGTGTCTTGCCGGCACGGATAAGTGCTTTGGGTGTGGAAATAAGGGCATAAGATGAGGAATTGCCCAACACTTTCGACAAAAGGGAGAGAGGCCAAGCAAGCTTCTAATGATGGTACGGTTCCTATCCCTCTAAATTATGGTCATTTCTATGCTCTTCAAGCTAACAAGGACAAATGAGCTAATCCGAATGAAGGTACCGGTAAGTTATAGTTTCCTCTTTGGTGATGATGAGACCCTTATGTTGTTTTATGTTAGCTTTAGTTGGGTTTTCTCCCAAGTGGGGGATAGTAAGGTTGTTCAGAGTGTTGATATCCTTATCTCTTTCCTTCTATTCCTACTCAAGTTTTAGATCAATTGTTCCTTGTAGCTTGTTTCATGTTTTGGAGTCATGTGTGATATTCAGTTTCCATGTTCTCCTTATGTTATGCATGTTCTAGTTGAATTCTTGTTTAAATAAGAAAATGAGTTTTCATAATTGTGTTCCTCATGTTGATAAGCATCTATGATGAGTTGACTTGTTGAGCATGCTTAAATGTGTTCTTGAAAATGTTGCATAATGTGCTTTAATGAGAAAAGTGCATAATCTTCTTAATGATGTTGTGATGAGCATGATGTGAGTTGGAGAAGGAAGTTCCTCCAATGAAATGAGAAGTGTGAAGTTTTGATGCATAATGAGTTTGTAGATGTAGTTCCTACCTTCTTGTTTGCATTGAACTTGTTGATGTTCCTTCTATGTTTATGCATTTATATTGATGTTGCATGCATGATTGTGGGCTGCTAGTCTTGAGTCGTTACCCTTTAATGTGTTTAAAGTATCATTCGAGGACGAATGTTCCCAAATGGGGGATAATGTAACGACCCTAAAATTGAACTAGTGAAACTATAGCCTAACGTGTGTGTGTTTGAGTTTTTGTGTGACGTTTGATGGTCTTTGATGTTGTCCCAAGGCATGGTTGAGATATTTAGGGGTTAAACATCATGGTACGGCTCCCCAAGGACCACCCTAAGGGTCCTTGAGGAGGACCCCATGGCTAAACCCCAAGACCCCAATGAAGCCATGAGGCTGCCTAAACTGGGGAGACCTACGGAAGGGGTTCACGCCCCGTAGGTCAATCCAAGCCCAGTGGATGGCCTCCATAGGTCAGGGCCCCAAATGACTAGCCACAACCACCATTGACAGAGGACCAGTATGGTCCGTCAACCCATCCACGGTCCGTGGATGGGGGTCCGTCGATTGGACCTGGTTTGTTGTGAAGTGACACGGCTAACTTAGGGGTGATTGGTAAATTCACCCCAAGTCCTAATTAATATATGAACGATTATTTTAAGTGTTTTAAGGTATTTTAAGAGTATTAAAACATTGAAACCCTCATTTAGACTTCATCTCTCAAAAACAAAACCCTTCTCTCCTAAAAGTTCTCTCTAGAAACTCCATTGGAGATCAAGGTCAAGTTCAAGCTAGGGTTAGGGATTTCAAGGTGTTTCTTCTTCAATTTCGTGGGATTATTCAAGTATAAGGTCTGGTGATCCTTCATCTAAGGTTAGCTTTCACCCTAGAGTCAATTTCAAAGAGTTTTCAAAGTTTTGAAGTTTCTCCAAAACCCTAGGTTTCACTCAATCTCATGGGTTCTTGCATCAAAAATTTTAAAATGATAAATTATGATTATGTTTATGTTTAATTGGTGATTTAAGATGAAAATATTCTATGAACCCATGATTTCTCTAAATTCCTAAATTTGGCCTTATGAAGTGGGTTTGTTGATTATGAATGAATGATGATGGATTTATTCTTAGACTGATTTAGATTATTGATTTGTATCATTATCTATGTATAATTTTGGAGGATTGTTGGTGAATCGATGATTTGTGATCATAGCCTTGAAAAATGCAAGTTGACCTAATTTCATGTTGAATATAGAATTGTGATTAGATTGTTGATCCACTTGAAAGGCGAAGGTGTTTACTTACTATGTACATTGTGATCATGGACTTGAAGGCATAATTTGATGGATTGAAGTATTATCATGATGTTGTATTTATGAATGTGATGTGAAGCATGTGTGTGATCTAAAGGAATGAAAGATGATCGTGTTTAGAAGCTACTTGTGTTAGGATTGAATGTTATATCTCTATTAACACTTGTGAATGAAGGTGATTATGTGAAAGGCTATTCTCACATACACACACACATGAATGAATTATTGAATGAAGTTTAATGTTAATGTTAATGAATATGAAGTACTATTTGAAAGGCTATTATCATATTGTACTCTAATGAATGTAATGACTTGTTGTTAAAGGACTTTCTCACAATAAGGGGGTTCATAGGTGGAAGTCTATTCCCATTTTTGAATCTATGAGCTTTCTAATGAATGAACATTGGATTGGGATGGATGCTGATCTGGGAGTTGAGGTTGAGTGTCTAGTAACAATCCCTATATCCCCTTTTAATAAATGTTGGGTTTGAGATGGATACTCATCCGAGAGTTGAAGAGGGGTATCTAGTAGCAATGTCTTATCCCTTATTGAATGAATGTAATGAATGTCAAATACTCTGTGGGGAATAATGCTAAGCACCGAGAGTATATGAAATGGGGTGGATACTTATCCGGGAGTTGAGGCGGGGTATCTAGTAGCAACCTCTTGAGATGGATGCCCATCCATGAGTTGAGGCGGGGTATCTAGTAGCAACCTCTTGAGATGGATGCCC
>JAJOOS010011288.1:0-13789 GCA_029582725.1 Solanum chiquidenum | reverse complement strand
CCATTAAGAATATAATAATTTACTATTTTAATTTTTAGTTATACATATATATAATATATTAAACAAAAAATATTAATATAATTAGTAGTATATTAGACTAAAAATATAAAAATCCTACGCAATAATTTACACTACTTAACAATTAACTCTCCTCTCTACTTTTAGTTATTTAACCTTTAGGTTTTACTTTTTAGTATTACTTATTTACTTTAGTTAGTTTATAATTGACTAATATTAGCTTTTGCACGATTGTAAATATCTGCAATTTGATTAAAGTCAGGAATTCAGATTATGTTTTTTTTTTTAAAATAATGTAAGAACTTCATTTAGTTACCATAAGCATGGCCTCATTTGCTACTGTTTTGACTTTTGTCTATGATTTGATTTTATTTGATTCTCTTTATTGCATAAAGGGGACCTCGTTTTATATATTATGGTGATAAAAAATTGACCAAGTCTTTGTTGTGATGACCAAAATACAACAAGTTGGTCCTTGTTGTCCCGAAAACCGAACCGTTAAAGACCTAAAACCGATAACAAATATCTTATTGGTTTGGTTATCGGTTTAGCATATTTAAAAACCAAAAACCGATAAACCGAACCGATAATACTTAAAATCGAACCAAACCGACCGATACACACCCCTAATGTCTACAACCAGTGGATAGTAGTTAATCTCTTTTTTTTAAAAAGGCAATTGTAAGTATTTCTTTAAAAAAATATATTGAATAGTATTTGTTGAAAATATATTCATTCCTTATAAAAGAAAAAAAAGCAATAGAAATTTGACAAATCTTGAATATTATATATCATAAAAGAATAAGTAATTGATTTTAACAAATTTCATAAAAATATATATTAAAATTTAAGGTCTATTTAAATTTGATTTTAGATCACTAATATATTTGAGTTGCCCGTGGCAAGATAAGTCTTTATCCCTTAAAATGGTGAAATCCATCTTTCTTATCTTCAACAACTTAGCAAAGAAAATATTTTTAGGAAAGTTAACAACGCTGAGCAAAAATGATTCTCATAAAACATTGATCATTGTCGTTCGTAATACTAAGTCTACTAACGATCATATCTATATGTCTATATATCTATTTATATTTATATCTATCTATATATCTACTTACATACATGGGCGGATATACATGGTGGTTAGAGGTTCACTCGAACCCCCTTCGTCGAAAATTTACATTGTATATATAAGATCAAATTCTGTTTTTATGAGTACATATATTAAAATGAACGCCCTCATCACACGAAGTGAAGCTAGCTTAGTGTTTAAGGGGGTTCAGAATTTCGCCTCAGCGTCTTAAGTTTGATTCTACACGACAACATTTTACTCTTTTTTTTCCTTTGGAAAATCAAATAGCAAAACTGAGATGGGCTTAGCATTTGGTCACAAAATCTCAGTCCAATGAAATTCTTTATTATGTTTGGGCTGGACCTTTATTTTTATTTTTTTTAAGGAAAAATTATATAAAATATCAAATTATTAATTCAAATTAAATGTTATGACCACAGTTTGATTTAATTGTAACCCGTAGCAAACTGTTGTCATTCGCCTCTCTCCCTGAAATTCTCGCTCGCCACTCTCGTTTTCTCGTTGGCAGTCTCTCCCTTGCCTCTCTCACTTATACAAACACAAATGCATTTTTGCATAAAAATGCATTTGTGTTTGTATAAAAGTGAGAGAAACTCTATATATACATATCTTTTCGTTCGCCTCTCTCTCTCCAGAGAATCTCGCTCGCCACTCTCACTCTCTCACTTTATACAAACACAAATGTATAAATTGTGTTTGTGTTTGTATAAAGTGAGAGAAAATTGTATATACAAATATAAATATTTTTGTTCGACACACTTATAATTAGACAAATACAGATCTTCCACTGCCCAGTTTTCTTTTGTTTATCTCTCTTTCCTGCTTTATACAAACACAAATTATACAATTGATTCTTTTGTATATGTATATCGAAACAGATTATACAATTGATTCTTTTGTATATGTATATCGAAATATACATATTAATAGACATAGCAAACATAAAGTTTGCTATAGAGCGCATTTATACAAACTATAGTTATATATAACATACAAATATGATATTTATGTTAGTTAAACCTAAAATTTACTTTTTTTTAATGCTATTTCTCCTTCTCAATATTTATTTGTTCAAAATTATTAGGTGCATTATTTTCATTTTCATTTTTATTATCTCTATTGTTCATTTTATTTTACGTAATTCTTTTTTTATATACTAATTCAAAGAAACTCTTTTTAAAAAGTATCAATTGTTCATATTTTCATGAATATTCGTGATATTCTTTCTTATTTTTTTGAGTTCTATTCTAGAGAGATGTAAACTAAATATATTTGATTTATTTTCATTTTCATTTTCATTTTTATTTTTTTTATAAATGGATAACCTTATAAATTGAACAAATGAACTAAAAATTGGCGATGCCATTTATTTATCCTTTTATTATGCATTATAATTTTAGTAACTCAATCCCCACACAATTTTAAAAAGTATTAAGCGATTTTCAAAGTAACATATGATTGAATGAATAATAGTTTAATTTATTTTTAAAATTCAACATAAAATAGAACAATACAAAATAATAGAAAAAAATCACAAATTTTCAAGGAAGAACCAATGAAGTAGGGTAAAAGTAAGAAGAAATGTTAAACGCGACATGACAAGGCAAGTTAAATTTAGCGGATTAAGATAAAAAAATTCTTCCCCGATCCGTTTTGCTCTATTTTTCAATTTACTTTATATGTTGAACCCTCTCGATAAAAATCCTGGACTATCTATCTATCTTTACATATCTATCTATTTCTTTAATACTAAGCATGAACTTCCAAATTTGAATGTTAAATTAATAATATACTTCTAACTAGAAAAACTTGATTTATAATATCTTCTATATTTTATATTTATTTAATTATATAATATTAAAAATAGACACCTTTTGCACATTGTAGAGTTGTGACTTTTTCAATGAGTTGCGACTTTTCTGAAGGGTTGTGATTTTTCCAATGAGTTGTGACTTTTTCGAAAGGTTGTGACTTTTTCAAAGAGTTGACTTTTCTAAAGAGTTGTAAATTTTTCGATGAGTTGTGACTTTTTTGAAGGGTTGTGACTTTTTCGAAGGAATGTGATTTATATGCTGAGTTGTGTGACTTTTTCAATGGGTTGTGACTTTTCCGATGGGTTGTGATTTTTTCAAAAGATTTTGACTTTTCTGATATAGTACCATTAACACCTATGCATACTACCATTTGTTATTTATAAATAAGGGGGGTTCTCTCTCATTTTTAAACTACAATTTTTATAAATTTTCCACTCTTAACCTTAAAAAAATATCGAGTGTGATTTGCATCAGTTGAATAAGTTTGAAGTTCAACAAAATTTGAGGGTATCACACAAGGAGGAGTTGGTAAACAAATTATAGCAAATCATTCATCAATTTACACTCGTATTTTCTCCGACGATCTTCATCACATACATACCTCAATATTATTTATATAATTTTAGAATATTAATACTAATTAGCACATACAACAAACATATTCGAAAAGTAGTTACAAGTAAAAACTGGATTAAAGTAGAATTTACCCCTCAACCGTCCTATTTGTCATCCCTACACTGAACGTAATAACTAGATGATATTGTAGTGTGGACACTATACATGCATATACTCATAATTTAGTAGTAGTATTTAGAAAAGTATATCAAGATTCAAGTGTTTAATTTGAAAGAAAATAAAGATGCACTACTGCAGATTTAATGGAAGTTTTTAATTTTTCTTAAATAAATCCACCTATTTCAGAGTCATCTTCTTTCTAATGGGTATATTTGCAATAAAAATTAAGCAGGCTCCAAAACCACATCATGCAAAGAATAATTAAAATCTAGTATGGAGAGTAATGAAAGAACCAAAACCACATAGATTTTATAGGGATGGTCCTATGAAATATGAAATTAACTACGGAATTTGTATGTAATTTCTAGCTAATTCATCGCCAAAAGGCTCCTACTTGATTGAATTTTCTTAATGTCCACCGTTAAATAATAGCTAGATGGGATTAGCATGAGGTCTTTGTATGTTTGTTTACCGTCGCTAATTTCTTGTTTTCTAGTCGTTGGTCTGGCTCATGCTTGATGAAGTGTACTCTACCGTAGATAGATAAACTCCCTTTGTCTCATTTTAACCGTCACTTTAGTTCTTTTCACGTCCCTTAAGAAAAATAATATATTAGATATAATTTACGAAGTCACCTCTATTTATATTAGGTGCTTTCGATAAATGAAAAATATTAAAAAGAGTTATTTATTGGAACTAATGTAAAATAGCTTAATTGTTGATTAGTAGTTTAAATTGTTCATTAGTCAGTTAGTTAGTTATATTTGTTCATTAGTCAGTCAGTTAGTTGTAGCAGTGACAGTTGGCCTCTCTGTGGCATGTACATATAGTGAGGTATCTCACAGCTTTGAATTAATTCGATCATAATGAAAATTTCCCAAATCTGATTCTCTCTGCCAAGTTTCAATATGGTATCAGAGCACTGAATTTCTGTAATTCAGATTCACTTTTCTTCGATTCTGAGCTTTCGCCATTATCAGAGCTTGAAGAAAATGGTGGAAACAACATCAGAAGGAAGCGCAACTAGAATTTCAGCTGACACTATCGACGGAATCGAAAAGAATCGCAATCATCCTTTATATCTTCATCCATCAGATACTCCGGGTAGTGTATTGACTTCAGTTCAACTCACAGGGACTGAAAACTACTCACTATGGAGTAGATCTATGATGATCAATCTTAGGGCAAAAAGCAAGTTGGGTTTTGTGCTTGGAACATGCCGAAAATCATATTATAAGCCGGAATTGGAAGAACAATGGGAGAAATGCAATGCATTCGTGTTAGCATGGATCATGAATACGGTATCCAAGGAGCTATTGAGTGGTATCGTGTATGTTTTAGATGCAGCGATGGTTTGGGGAGATTTGAATGAGCGATTTAACAAAGTAGATGGATCCATAAGTTATTAACTTCATCGTGATATTTGCATTATCAGTCAAGGTAATTGGACAGTTTTAGGATACTTTACTAAATTGCGTATCTTATGGGATGAATTCGATGCACTTGTGCCTCCAGCTACAGCTAGTTGTGATAAATCTAGGTTGTATGTTGATCACGTACACTATCTACGATTGTTTGCTTTTCTGATGGGACTAAATGAGACATATAGTCATGCTCGTAGCCAAATTTTGATGATGAATTCTATGCCCAGTGTGAGCAAAGCTTATGTTATGATAGTTGCTGATGAAAGCCAGCGTGTAACAGCTGGATCTAGAATTAATAGTGATCTTAATGATTCTATGGCACTGTATGCTGAAAGAGGGTAAGGTCTTCATCACTCTAATGAGTCTATGGCTTTGTATGCTGGACGTGGTGGATACACAAATGCTGGAGCTGAAAATAATTACAAAAATCATAATCCTAGGCAGAAGAAGAGTTGGCATTTGTTTTGTGATTACTGCAAGCTACATGGACACACTAAGGATATATGTTTTCGACTAATTAGATATTCAGCTGATTGGAAATTTAAGAAGAAATTTGGACCAGGGGGTCAAATTCAGGTACAGAGAATGCAAGAATAGGTATGGCTAACCATGCATATGCTGACAGGGATATTAGAGATGATTTTGGATTCATGAATCATGGATTAGTCCATCCAGGGCAAGAGTCAACTAGAAAATCATCAAACAGCAACTCAGGAAGAAACATTGATAGTACTGTCAATGAGAATACAATGGATCATGTATCAAACAATGTTATGGAAAATACTGCAAGTGTTCATATTGCAGGTATTCCTATTACTACTTTTTCAGCAACAAATTGTAGTAATATGCCAGATTGTAATGCAGAATGGATAATATTCTGGAGCGACATGTCATATGACCTCTAATATTAATACATTAGATGAAGTATTAAGTTCCAGTGCAATTTTAGATAAGAAGATACACCTTCCAAATGGGCAGATTACCTCATCTAATTGTACTGGTAATTGCAGGCTACTAAGTGGTGATGTATTGAGTAATGTGTTGGTAGTTCCTAAGTTCAAATTTGATCTACTGTCAGTGTCACAATTAACCAGACAATTGAACTGTTCTGTGACTTTTTTCCTTGAGTTTTGTGTATTTCAGGACCTCTTCAATGGGAAGGTGAAGGGGACGGGTAAGGAGATGGATGACCTTTACTACTTCCCCAGACATCTTTCAGAAAGGGTCAAACATGTAAAGCAAGTTTGCTGACACAAGCAGAGAAGTTAGAAGGCATTACATGGCATAACAGGCTAGGCCATTCTTCAGTGAAGGTGTTGAAGTATTTTTCTTTACTTAGAAGAACTACAGATGAAGAAGCTTGTAATAAATGTCCAGTTTGTCCCTTAGCTAAGAAGACTAGACTTCATTTCTCATCAAGCTTGTCTAGATCTTGTGTTGTTTTTTACTTACTCCACATGGATGTATGGGGTCCATACAGACACCCCACTCATGCAGGTTATAGATTTTTTTTTACAATTGTTGATGATCACTCAAGGATGACTTGGTTGTTTTTGATGAAGTTTAAGAGTGATGTCTTTTACACATTGAAATGCTTCTTTACTTTGATCACTAATCAGTTTAATAAGACTGTTAAGAAGGTTAGAACAGATAATGGGACTGAATTCTTTAATAAGGATTGTAGATCATTATTTGAATCCCTAGGAATTAGTCATAAAAGCAGCTGTCCACACACCCCTCAACAAAATGGGGTGGTTGAAAGAAAGCACATGCATATTCTAGAGGTAGCTAGGGATATGAAGTTTACAGGTTCTATACCAACAAGATTATGGGGTGAATGTGTATTGTTTGTTGTTTACTTGATCAATAGGATGTCAACTCTTACATTGGATGGTCAGTCACCATATGTTTTTTTTCATGGACATCAGCCTATGTTAACACATTTAAGGACCATTGGTTGTTTGTGCTTCGTGACCAAACTCATCAAAGATGATAAGTTTTCTTCTAGGTCTAAAGCTTGTGTATTGTTGGGACATTCATCCACTCAGAAGGGTTACATTGTGTATAGTTTGACTCATAGAAAGTTGTTAGTCAGTCGAGTTGTCATCTTCAAAGAGGATATTTTTCCATTTGTTGTCCAGAATAAAAAACCCCATGCACCAATATTCAATCATACTCCCATTCCAGAGTCATATGATTCAGAAGTCCCTAGTCCCGTGTTTACATGACATATTGAAAAGATAGAGAATGCTGAGATTCCCACTGAATTAGTTTTGAATGAAACTGACAGTATTAATTTTAAAGATACCCACGAAGGTGTTGATGTAGTTGATGCTGGTGTTGTAAATGAAACTTTTCCTAATGCAGTGAAGGCTGAGCAGTATCCTAGAAATTCCACCAGATCTTCTCATCCTCCAATGTGGTTGAAGGATTTTGTTACTGCTACTATTGACTCTGCTCATCCTTGTTCAATATCTAAATATCTTTTCTATCAGCACTTGTCTCCCAACTATCAAGCATTTCTAGCAAGTTTTCTACAGAATTTGAGCCTAGATGTTATGATGAAGCTATCAAAGATCCTAGATGGGTGGTGCCAATGCAGCAGGAGATCAAAGCATTAGAAGAGAATGAAACCTGACAGATTGTGAAGTTGCCTCCCAAGAAGTTTGCTATAGGGTGTAAATGGGTGCTTAAAATCAAATACAAAGCAAGTGGTGAGATTGACAGGTTCAAGGCAAGACTTGTGGCAAAAGGGTACAGTCAGACATAAGGTATTGATTATCAAGAAACATTTGCTCTTGTAGTTAAAATGGTTACTGTGAGATCAATCATAGCATTAGCTGCAGTTGAGAATTGGAAAATATTCCAAATGGATATGTTTAATGTTTTTTTTACAAGGTGATCTATTTGAGGAAGTGTATATGGAGTTGCTTAAGGGTTTTGTCAATACAAACAAGCAACATGTCTTTAAACTTGTGAAATCATTGTATGGACTCAAGCAATCTTCTAGGCAATGAAATGCTAAACTCACTGAAGCTCTTTGTAATTCAGGCTATACTCAAAGTCATTTAGACTATTCATTGTTCACCAAGAAAAGTTCAATTCGATTGGTTATCGTTTTGGTGTATGTTGATGATTTATTGATCACAGGAAATGATCTCGTTTTGGTTCAAGATACCAAGCAAGTGTTGCACAACCACTTTAAGATAAAGGACTTAGGTGAACTCAGGTATTTCTTAGGCATAGAATTCTATATATCAGCATCTGATATAGTGATGACTCAGAGAAGGTATGCATTGGAGTTGATTTCTAAAGTTGGCCTTGCAGGTGCACAACCTGTTTCCACACCATTAGAGTGTAATTGTCACGACCCGAACCTACACCCTGGACGTGGCCGGCACTCGAAGACCATTGTTGGTCCCTAAGAGAACCCTCATCCTAGCTGACTACAAGCGAAAAACTAATTCAAGCATACAAAAGCTTAAAAACTGAAATAAAAGTTCACAAAACTTAAATTCAAACTTTAACTCAAATGAAAACTCTGAATAATAAAATATATTCAACTCGCCCAAAATTGGCAACTTAAGTCTTTGAAATATTTAATAAAATAAATATTATAATACAGATTTCTCAACTATACTGACTATCTATGAAGCCTCTAACTGATAAAGATGGAAGTCGGGACAAGACCCACGACATCCTGACTAAACTGAAAGGTAAATGAAATCTTCCGAAAGCAAGGAGGCTCACCATAGCTAACTCGAACTCTTGGATGTATCAACGAAGCTCATGTTGATGATCCTGAATACCTGTGTATGCATCATGAGAAGATGCAGGCCAAATGGCTCAGTACGTGGAATGTTCGAGCATGTAAGGGGAATTCTAAAGCATAATATAAGCTTGAAACTTGATAAAAGAAAACATATTTACCTCTTCTCAAACTTACTCAACTCAAGGAATACTCAACGATACTCAACGTAGAGATTAGATACTCAACTCAAAGATATGATATTCGACTCTGGGTACTCAACTCAATATAAAGCAATAATACACATGCAATAAATGGAAAGCTTTATAAAACAGTAAAAACAACTTAGTTCGTTAAATAAAATGCAATAACAAACTCAATTTATATAATAAAGTAATATAATTTCTGTGGGAGATTCTCTAACCGACAACCACCACTATAAGCCTAAGTGGTGATACAGCGTCTTGCCCACGCTGCCAGAACTGTCTTATACTTTGCCGTCATATAGAACGCTTTAACTTAGTGGATCCACTAGTCTATGCTTAAAGCATCTTAAGTAGTCATCTAAAAAGTATGATCATTTACTACCCATGATGGCTACATGGTTTATGGAGACTTGAGTTATCTGAACTCGCATCCCCATATCGGTTCTCAATACTGCTCCCAAAATATACTTAGCTCATATATTTGTAAAAACAAAACTCTTTCTTTGGTTTGAGATAATTACTCAAAACTTAGCTTAAAAGCTCTCTTGAAAATCATAGTTTCCTCTTTACTGAAAATGGTTTGAGATAATTACTCAAAACTTAGCTTAAAAGCTCTCTTGAAAATCATAGTTTCCTCTTTACTGAAAAACTAGCTCAGAGGCTCTTTTGAATCTCAGTTTCCTTTCTTTGTTTAAATGTGAAAACATTTACTCTTTGGGAATACATAGTCCCGATATACTCTTTTGAAGAAATGAACTCAACTCTTTACTATTTACTCTTTACTCTACTTCAAAGCTTAAGTCTTAAAACAAAGTTTAAGCATTTGTAAAAGACTTCTTAAAATATGGCTTATGTCGAATTATGGACATGAACGACTCAATGCAAGGTTTTCAATAACCATAGATCGAATTCGGTACTAGGAACTCAAGAACTTCAATAACACTACTTACTTCAAGAATGTTCAACTCAGAGCGTTCATGCGGAATTTATGAGCATGAACTACTCAACTCAAGGACTCAAAGATACTTCTCATTTCAAGACAACTCGACTTAAAGGGTTCATACGGAATTATGGTCATGAACATTTCAACTCAAAGACTTCATGAGTAACATGTAATAGTCCCATGATTAGGATTATAATCTCGGAAGGGTTAGGAACTTGATACTCAAGACTTAGAACTTGAAGATACTACTCCTTTCAAAGATACTAAACTGATGGAGTTCATGCGGAAGTTATGGGCATGAACGACTTGACTCAAGGGTCAAAATATCAATAAGGAACTCAGGTATACGAATCTTCTCATTCTCTGAATTACTTTCTCAAAGCTTAGTTCAAATCAATGGTTGATCTCATGGATTCACAATTGAACTCAAAGGCTTTCTTGAACTCTACTCTTAACTCTCTCTTGAATGTGAATTTTGAATTCAAGAGTTATGGTTCATGATATGAAGGATCTTGTAATGACAAAGTAGATTCATGAATATATTCCCCTCACTCTCATACTCACTTGCTCAAGTCTTGTAACAAGTTATTAGAATTTGTAGAAGACCACAAAAGGACTCAAAGGGACTTTCTTAGAATGTTCTAAAGAACTCTCAAAACTTTGACTCTCAACTCTACCTTGAATGTGATTTATGAATTCAAGGTTGTGATTTGTGATAGGAAAGGTCTCATGATGCTTAGAAATGATTGTTGATAGCTAAACATGAGAAAAGTCACGAAATCACCGTGTTGGAACAAGTCCGCGATGCGGAGATGATTTAAAATAATACTCGTGAAATTAAATTTTTGAGACAGAGGATTCCGCGTCCTAACCGTGATGCGGAGCAACTTTTTTGCTCACTGGGGGAGCAAGTCCACGATGCGAACTTGCGTGCCAGATCGCACTCAACTTTTTCCTTCTTCGTTTCCCAGCCCCAATTCGCCTAAATTCGATTCTTTTTCTCAATCTCTCTTTAGATTTAGATACCCAGCACATGTACACTAGAATCTAACTCTGACCACTCTATAATTCGACATATTAACCTCAAGAACTCCTCAATCTCAGCCCAATTCAAGAACGAAAGCAAATTCATGAATACATAACAAGAACATTAAAGCTTCAACTTTTAGAACGAATTTAAAGCTGAAATCAACATGATTGGCTTGTGGGTGAACAAACCCAACACTATGGAAGCTTACATACCTGAAAGAACATTTTCTTGAAGAACTTGAAGGAAAAATCTGGAAAGAAGAACCCTAGCCTTAGCTTCTCTTGATTTTCTTGAGCGTAGAATCTTTGGAGTGAATGAGAGGGTTTGATTTGAAACCTAATTTTCTACTCGTTTAGGGAAATTTAGATGACCTTCTAAGGGTTTTTAGGACTAAAATACCCTTAAAGAAATAATTAAAACAACCTGGGAGTCGGAATAATTATTCACCAGGCAGTGAGGTCCGTATTGGCTCCGCGTCGCGGAGCTGCTGCTAGGCTTCCGCGATGTTAGTAAATCAATCATAACTTTTTACTCAGAGCTCGGAATTGAGAAAACTCGGTGGCGTTGGAAAGAGGACTCAAAGGGATTTAATTCTATATATTGTAGCTCTCCTAACTCATCCTGTACTAGGATTTATGGTCGTTTGAAGTTGACCCAAAACTTAAGAAAATTAGGAATGACTTGAATGCTTTTCTCTTAAGTTCTTCTTGAAACTTAAGGTGCCACCTTTAGTGACCTTAATACTCAAGAAATTTTAAATTCCTTGCAAAAATCTCACTCACTACGAAGGACGGTTCGGGTCTTAGCTCAAAAATTTTCTGGAGTGTTACAATAATCTTAAGCTCACTTCAGTTGAGTTTGACAACAGTGGTACTGACCCATTGTTTCAAGATGTTACCAGATATCAAAGACTAGTTGGGAAGTTGCTTTACTTAACTAATACAAGGCCTGGCATTGCCTTTACTGTCCAAACATTAAGTCAATATATGCAACAACCTAAAGCTTCTCATTGGAATGCAGCATTAAGGGTGATCAGATACATCAAAGGTAATCCAGGATTAGGTTTATTCATGAGTTCCCATAAAAACACCACATTAACTGGATATTGTGATGCTGATTGGGTAGCTTGTCTTAGCACCAGGAAGTCTGTTAGTGGATACTTGTTGAAGTTTGGGTATTCTTTGATCTCTTGGAAATCTAAGAAACAGAACATTGTGTCTAGAAGCTCTGCAGAAGCAGAATACAGAAGTTTAGCCACTCTTACTACAGAAGTGGTTTGGGTTACAGGTCTGTTTAAGGATCTTGAGGTAGCATTACACACCCCTACTATCATTCACTGTGATAGCAAGGCAACCATACAGATTGCTGCAAATCCTGTTTTCCATGAACGGACCAAACACATCGAGATTGATTGTCATTTTATTCGGGAAAAATTCAGCAAGGTTTAATTCATACTAGCTACATCAACACAAAAGATCAACAGGTAAATTTGTTCACTAAGGTGCTAGGTCGATCTCAACATGATTTCCTTTTGGCCAAGCTTGGAGAATTGAATCTATTTAGTACATCCAGTTTGAGGGAGGGTATTGAAACTAATGTAAAATAGCTTAATTGTTGATTAGTAGTTTAAATTGTTCTTTAGTCAGTTAGTTAGTTATATTTGTTCATTAGTCAATTAGTTAGTTGTAGCAGTGACAGCTTGCCTCTCTCACTACAAAATAAACATGGTTATTGCGACGATTTTTTATAGGTAATACGGCGGTTTCAAACCGTCACAATGCAATATAACGACGTTTTACGAAACTGTAGTAATCTCGTCTGTCACAAACATTTTACGGTGGTTTTTAAGAAACCATCGTAATATATATAAATAAACCGTCGCAATATTCCTTTGTTAATGCAACATTTTTTGTTGTATAAAGCGGCGGTTTATAACCGTCATAATTGTTAAAAAAAAATATTTATAATAACGGTTTGAAAACGCCGTAATGATCAGTTCGTGGCGCCATAAATAATCATATATTCTAATTTTGTCAATTCATATTTACTTCCTATTTATTGCACCATATATTTAAATATCTATAATTAGTAGTTTTAACACAACATAAAAGATCAAATGAGCAAAATATTCATCATATTAAACAAAATTACTCCAAAATTACATCATCAGAATACTAGTGTTATTCAAAGCTCTAAAATTACATCATCAAAAGACCAATTTCAAGTGTTGTTCAAAACTTCAAAATTACATCATCAAAATACTAATTTCAAGTGTCATTCAAAAAGAATGTCCAAAAAAAGATACTAAAAATGATTTCCAGTTTATACTTAGTCCTCCATCCTTTTTACTTTCATCTGAAGATTCTAATCGATGGTTGGTCTGATTGGTGACTGATGAGCACCACTTTCTATATCTGATGCCTGCAAAAATTACAAAACATGAGTCTAAGCCATTGATTTTCCTGTACTACTCATCAGTCATCATAAATTACAACACTTTTTGAATGAAAATTGAGTTCTTTCAAATACACTCTAGTAGGTAATGTGTGTATTTATTTATTGTCATCTTTATCTCACTCATATTGATACACACACACACATTTTTAGAGAGTCTAAGCAACTTATTTACAGATATACACCGTAAATAAGCACTAGCTAGCACCATTTTATTGTGAATTGAGACAAGAGAAACTTTGCACTACCAAGTCTGTGAGGCAAATCAGAAATGACTTCGTAGCACCAAAGAGTACGTAAAGAAAGAGTTAAGACTCTTAGATA